>KV744951.1:0-50314 GCA_001692735.1 Lepidopterella palustris CBS 459.81
CGGTGGAAGGATGCCGAAGAGCTGTTTGTGCAAGTAATGGAGACTTGCAAGACGAAGCTCGGGGCGGACCATCCCGACACGCTGAGCAGCATGGCCAATCTTGCCTTCACGTGGAAAGAACAGGGTCGTGATGCGGAAGCTATAAATCTCATGAGTCAATGTGTGCGGTTACGCGGCCACATTTTAGGTACTAGCCACCCATATTACATGTCTTCCTCCAAGGCGCTGGCTGGATGGGAGGCAGAGCAAGTGGACGTTGGCTCCTTGGTAGCGTATAATAGCTAGATTAGTCGACTAACATGAATTTAATTGTAGGGAAAGATGTGCGTAAAGTAGATATTAGAACTATACTTTTCTACTTGTTTGTTCCAGAATAGCTAGTAGTTTAGAAAATCGTTACTAGTACGACGAAAGGTACTTTAAGGTTACTTTAGGAAGTGGTATCTTAGAGTTGATCTGTTAACGTGGCGGCGTCGGTGGCATTTTGCCATCACAGCAGGGAGGATGGCCGACCCGCTCCGGCCCTAACCATGTAATGAATAATGAAAAGGGATAAGCAGGTCTCATGGTTGGCTCCTGAAATGGAGGATATATATAGCTGGCCATAGTAACGGCCCATACCCGCAGGGTCCATGGCCATAATAGAAAACACACACACACACACGTAAAGAATAAAAGCGGGCAAAATAATAATTGCAGTTAATGTATATAGAAACGTACTATTGGCGTAATTGAACACGTGTTAAAGATCCAGTGCTTTAACAGATATGTAAGGTAAGGAACCGAAAGATTTTGTTTTTTGAGACAACAGGACTGTGCCACAGCACAAGCATTCCGCGCGACTGCACTGCCACACCCTCAACACACGCCTCAGCATCAACTTCTTAACCCATCACACCGACAGTGCCGCTCCACAATTAGAACCGCCAACCATGCCTCCCCCCCCAACGATCGACCTCCTCCTCAACCTCGTCCCCGACCGCCCCGCTTCCGTCCTCTCCGCCCTATCCCAACACCCCTCCCTCGCCTCCGCCTCCGACACCCACCTCTACTCCCTCCTGCACGCCGCATCCTCCTACGCGCAACTCGACCTCCTCCGCACACTTGTGAGAACTTACAACGTTTCCCCCGACATAACGGACGAGGACGGCGAGACGCCCCTGTTTGCTGCAGAGACAGTCGAGGTTGCGAGATGTCTTGTCGAAGAACTGGGCGCGAGCGCTGGAGTGGTGAATGCAGAGGGGAGGACTGCAGAGGAGAAGCTCAGTGAGGAGGGGGAAGTGCCGCTCGTGGCTGCTTATTTACGTCAATTAACTCCCGCTCGCAATGGAGCCCCCAACCCTCCCGCGGGCGGAGAGACGGAAGACATCCACCCCCCACCGCCGCTGCCGGACGGCGTGAAAATCGACATAGGCACGGTGGAAGAGCAGGTTGAGGAGGTGGCGCCCGCCGACCCGGAGTTTCGGAGGAGGATTGAGGAACTAGCAGCGCGAGAGGATTTTCAGGGGAGCGAGGGGCAGAGGCAGTTGAGGGAGTTGGTGACGGAGGCTGTGACGGGGTTGGTGGTGGGCCAGCAGCAACAGCAGGGGAGAGAGGTTAGGAGGAGGGTGGAGTAGATTGTGGGCGGTGGCGGGGAAATATACTTTGTGGGCGAGACATTAGATTTGACGATTTATGGGGTGAAAGAGACAGAGGAAGTTAGAGATTATGGGTTCGAGTGTGCGTGTTCTGAGTTTTCCAACATTGCGAGTGGCAAAAGTTTGGGGCTTACGAATACTGCCAATTCAATGCTCGTTAAACGGCATTAAGTGTCCGCATAGGTGGAACGTCAACAAGCCAGGTCTTGCCATGATTTAATGGAATTTGATGCCTTAAGACGATCCAGCGATAGAAATGGACAGGGAGCGACGCTAGTATGAGGCAAGAAAATCATTTCATTCATTTGTAGTGTCCATATAAGCCGCTGATTAAGTCAGATGGTCTCAGAGCAATCCCCGAATAATAATCTAGAAATGGGTGTATGCCATCCCCAACAACCAAACCGCCATGTAACTTTCCAAAAGAGCATTCGTCCTATCGGGCATCTTTACCCGCTTTCGGGGTATCTCACAACTTGCTGTATCCGGGAAGGACCGCCGTACCAGGACGCGTTCCCGCTTGAGGTCGATACTTGTCGCCACGAAAATTCAAGTAGTTTCCAGAACCCGATGGCCCACGCGGCGGATCGTCGACACGGTTCCGCTTCAAGCGACCTTCTTCTTTAATCTCCGTATCCGGCGCACCGCGCTTTCGGGCCATGAGATCGGTCTGCTCTGGGCGTGGTTTTGGACGGTATTTTGAGCGAATTCGCAATCGGGAGTGGCGGATATCGTCGAAAGTATTCAGGATCCATTGGCCGATACGGACCACAAAGCGCGCGCCGGCCGTGTTGGGTGCGCGTTCGACGTTGCGGTTTCCTTGCAGGATGGACTTGATTGATTGCATCATGGCATCTATTTCTTTCTGCGCATGAACATCATCAAGGTTCGCAGCGTGTACCATCTTGGTACGCCAGTGAAGAATCCGCGAGATATTGTCCTGGGAGGTTTGTTAGAGATCAGAAGGGTACAGTTTTGCAAAGCAAAATAATTCGTACCATTGCCGCAGCTTTGCGTGAGCCTACGCTATGGATCGGACTGTCCGGAATAGCTTCAGCCTCCTGCAAAACCTGCCAGATGCTTGCCAATTGCTGGTCGAGCGACTCGATATGTGTTGCAGTATGAACATAGCTCCGCATCTCAGACAATCGCTGGTCGCGTGATTCGCAGATTAAATGCTCTTCCAGCTCCTTCTGGTCCTCAGCCACTTTTGTAATCAATTCTTTGACATTGCTCACGCTCTTCTTATTCTCTGCAAGGCCCCGTTCATAGGTTTGGCAGCGGGTGTTAAAATTCTTTAGTGTGCCTGCGATACTATTAGGTGGCTGATCAGGAGCCTTCCCACCTACATTTTCAATTTCTCGGAAGCGTTTGTGGATGGGAAACTCGGCCACATTTGAACCAAGTGCGTACGGAAGCATAGGCACATGTGTTGCCTTATTCGTCTCGTCCTTGGGTTCCCTAGGTCCTTTCTTCTCAGATTCAGGCGATTTAGTATTCTTAGACTCTGATTGCTTTTTTTCCAAGTTGTCAGCTCGCATCTTTGTTACCATCTCACGGAGTTGCGTCTGACTGTTCTGCAGGTGGCGCACTGAGGCCGACAGCACACGAACGGTTGTGTCAGGGTGTTTGGAGCCGCCACCTTCGGTCTGCAGACACATCTCTGCGTCGAGGGTGGCCGTGCCGTCGCGTAGGGCTTGCAACTGCTGGATGACTTCGGCTTGCTTTTCTACGACTCTGGAGATTTTGTCATCCTGAGACTCCAGCGTCTCTGCCAGATCGTTCTGTACTTCTTTAATGCGACGGATTGCGTCGACAACGGAGGCAAATGAATCAGAGGCCTCGGGCGCTCTGGTGGTGTGGAGGATCCAGTTGTGCGTGCTAGCCGCGACGGACGTCGTAGCGATAGCAGCTGGTGGAGAGTAGGATGAGTCCGAAGAGAAAGATATAGTTGGACGCATCTTATCGAGCAGGTCGGATACTTCTTGCTCGGTTATTGAGGAGCCCTGTGCGAGTTAATGGCTGGTTGACTTCCGTGCACGTCGACGTACCATTCCAATGGATAAAGAGGACGAGGAAGCGGGTGAGGTGAAGCAGTCGTGACGGAGGTGAGGTAGAAATGTCTGGGATATTGCTGGGGACAACCGACGACACCGACTTCACCACCTGTTAACTTCGCAGCATCTTTCACTTTGTCGCCTTGTCCCTTGTCTTTTCATTCACGTTTAACGAAAGATTTAAAGTACGGTTCCAAAGTTGCCATTGGCCATGACTTTGGGCTGCTGCTGCTCAAGCGAGAACCGAATCCATCAGATATTTTTCCTTTTCCTTTTCCTTCTCTTTTCATTTTCCGTACCAGTCAACGTCCCTCATCTTTTGGCCGCAAAAAGCACTCCGAGTCCACTGTATCTCTTCACGCTAAAGCCTCATTTCGTCTCCACTTTTCACTGTCGGTGAAGCCTCTTATTTCATCTATGGTATCTCGGAAGCCGAATTTTCTCCTTGAGATGGGTAGACAGCACTACAATCCCTCTCATAGGAGCTGCTTATTATGATGTAGAAACGCGTTCCAGACTGTAAATATCGTAGTTGTTAAGAAGTTGTCGTCAACTAACAACTAAAAAATTGAAGACTACGGAAGGACCTGGTAAGTCTCAAGAATGCCAACTGTTCCTTACATAGCAACCGCGTGAAAAAGATGATAGCTAAAGGCGTCTCATCCTTTTTGCAGTCAAAAGCCAACTTCGTTAAGTATGGACCAACCGAATAGTTGATACTTTCTCGTTAAAGGACATGGAAACTAGGAGGTCTAAGATGCATCGGGCTATCATTAAGTTTCTACCGGCTATGATGTGGCCACGGACCTGCGGAATTGCATGACAATCTAAATTCGGAGGAAGAGAATGGATTAATGCGCCGCACTCGACATTAACACTTAACATGATGATCTACGTAGGTAGCTTGATGGCCTTCGTAGAATCTCCCGGCAGGGAGGACGAGTCTGAGAGGGCTCAACCTACTGATGGTGGCAAATACTTTGTATGCTCGCCTGCGGCCTGAAAGAAAGCAAAACATCGAGATTTAAGGAACTCTTGACTAAGGTAGTACATCAACTTCGCTTTCAAATACTCTCATTTGAAAGAAGTGCCGTTGATTTTCTTGTTCTTCTACTTCCCTTATCGTTTTTGTTACAAGGGTTAGAGAGGGGCTGGACACTTCCCGGGGGTGTTAATGAAGCTAAAGTTCAAAGTATAAATTAGGTGAAGCCTTAGAGAACACCACGTGTACCCTACCATGGCAAATTATCGAAGTGATCTTCCTCAGCAAATAGTTTCCATTGCTTTAGTCAAAAGCGTCGATATTGCAAGGCTGCACACGACAAATTTTGTTTTCTCGAAACACCGCTCTGATATCCAATAACCATCGCACTGCTTGAGATTAAGTTTGTTGGGCGGTGGACAGCATTATACTTTACGCCTAGGCTATTTAGAAATACCACAATCCTTTACTGAGTTCTTTTTTCCCCTCACACGCTACCCCGGACTTTTCGACCGCAGCTTCAACTTCAAAGATGGTAAGCAAATGAATTCTGCTCCTCCAAATTTCCCATTTCGGGTACTGACCAATGCGTAGGCTGAACACACTGCTGAACATATCGAAAGCATTGACGACGCCCCAGAATACAACGATGGAGAATGGGATCGACTCTCAACGGTATCCTCACTATCTCCACTGAACCTTACTCCCGAAAATACATGGTCGACCAACGCAAGCCTAAGCGTGTCTCTGAAGAACGACCAGTCGCAAGGAAGGAAAACCAATACACGTGCAACCTCTCCCTCTCCAACCTTAGTAGAGAAATCAGAGGTAAGAAAACAGTTCTCAGCTGCATCCGTTTACGATCTCCCCACTGATGCTACTTCTGGAGAAACCCAAGGACGAAGAACCCGAAACCATGGAGGAGGGTGACGATGCCGACGATATAGACAGTCAATACGGCTTCGTCGCGGACATCTCCACCGTCGCCCAAATCAAAAAAGCGCTTGTAAATCACACCAACCAAATCAACAACATTCATTCCGTCATCTCCGCCTTTGGAGACAATCTAGATGATCGCCTTCTCCATATGAACTCACTGGCCTCCAAAGACCGCGAGCATGAGGCTACCTCTGCCGATCTTTCTAAGCAGGTGACGTATATTAATGACGAACTCAAAGACATCAAGGCCAGGGACCTCACCTCCAAAGTCGACTGGCTCACCCGGACGCTGTCGCACCTGTCGGCAACATCTTCCGAACTTGCAAATCTCCTCAGCATTTCACAAGATAGCATTGTGAAGAATGAAACAAAAGCGGCGCAGAACAATCAGAACAACCTCATGACGATGGAAGCAAAGCTGAGTGCAGTTATGGAAGTTTTCACAAAGTACTTGGGTATTCTTGGGAAGGATGTTGGAGCCCTACGTAAGGAGCTTGAGTCCATTCGAAGCTCGCAGGATGCACTTGCCAAGAAACAGGAAACAGATTGGGATGCTGTGCGCATGGAGCTCGTACCCATTCGAAACATGCAGGATACACTCGCCAAGAAGCTTTCAGGAGAATGTGCGGCTCTACATCAGCAGCTCGTACCCATTCGGAGTCTTCAAGATACACTCGCCAAGAAGCAACAAACAGATTGTGAGGCTCTACGCAAGGAACTCGTACCCATTCGAAACATGCAGGATACTCTCATCGAGAAGCAAGTAATAAACTATGCTACTCTACGTAATGACCTTGGTTGTGTACGAAGCGCGTGCACTACACTCTCCAAAATACAAGAGACTGGTTCTGCTGCTTTCCGCCGGGAGCTTCAGCAGACAAGAAGCGCGCAGGCCCTCTTGGCTAAAAAGCAAGAACAGAACCAGTATATGCAATCAGTGTTCAACGATACCCAGATGAAAAAGAATGCAGAGCAGTCGCAAGCCGCCAAAAATACACATACTGCGCTTGAGAAGTTCATTCAATTGCAGGCGCAGACGAACGCGCAGTTACGCACAAGCGCCGTCCGGGACCATGGGCAGGTGGAAATTGTTGCCGCAAAGCAAGCAAAGACACAGTCAAACCTCGAGAAGTTCCAGAACGGCCAACTGGCCATTAACGGTACTACGGGGAAGATACTGGATGTGGTCCAGGACGCTCTTGTCGCCATCAAGGATACTCAGTCGACTTCGGATGCTGCTCTCCGCCAGATCATATCCGCACAGCGAGACGAGTTATTCGGTGAGGTCAACACCCTCAAGATTGTGGTTGAGGATTTCTCTCGGTTCAAGCAGACACAGAAGACCACTAATGCCACCACCGACGGAAAGTTGGATACGCTCATAGATTGGCTTAATAGCATTCAAGATCAGTTGGTACAAACCATGGACGGCAAGACGAAGCAGGCCATGGACCAGATGATGGCGGTTCAGGAAATCCTGAACCACAAGATCGAAGAATTTTCTCATGTCGACAAGGCAAGAGTCGAGGCCGTGAAAGACTGCTTGAGGATCTGCATGGAACTTAAAGGCCGCCTCGAACGCCACATTGCGGACTCGAAAGATGTCACATTCAAGATGACTCAAGGACGGCATGGCTCAAAGGATGATAATGAGAGGCTGACGAGGCGCATCGATGCACAGTGCGACCGGCTTGATGACTTGTACATGATGCTGGAAGCTTTTAAGAAGCGTGTTCTAGGTGATCTCGAGAGTTTCAAGACGAGCATTGACTTGCTATGGGAAGACCTGTCAAAGAGCGAGAAAAGACTCGATAGCCGAATCACGTCGCGCGTGGAGCAAGCCACCATGCTTGAAGGATATGAGAGCGCGAAAGGTACTAAAGAAGAGTTCCAACACGTCGTAGATGCTGTCAATGACCTAGAACGCCAAGCCCTATCCACGTCCGACAATGTCGAGATCTTGAGGAAGACTGTTGTCAAAATTCAGAAGAGACAGGAAGAGAGCGACAACTCTCGCAAAATGGATATCAAGTGTCTCGAGGAGAAAACGGCGGATCTGGAGGTTGTGGCAGGCATGAATCAAAGCGTTCTCGACGGAACCATTGGCGCTCACGACTTGGCTATTAAATCGGCACAGGCGGATATAACGGAGTTGAAGAAGAGACAGGAGGAGTTGAGTGACGAATCACGAACCAAGTCTGAGTGTCTCGCGTCTATTGTGAATGCTATTTCCGAACGGGTAGATGTTCTGAGCAGAGACAAAAATAGGGAAGAGGTCGAATGCCCGCAAGTGGCAATCCCCATGGTTGATGATCTGGACGACACCTTCAGTACGACAGCCAGGAGTGACTCTCTACAAGTCAAGCAAATGATCGAAGAGCTGAATTGGCAGCTCAAACAATGCGGTGACCGGTGCCTGCAACTCGATAGGCAGTACAACAGCTTGAGAGCGGAGACGCGAGAGAAGTTATTGTCAAAAGAGGACCTTGAAGAGACGAATCAGGCGTGGAAGAATGCGTACTCAGCCATTATCTGCAACACCAAGTATTTTCCTACGATAAGGAGCATAGCTACCAAGCACACGCAGGAGAAAGAAAAACTGGCCCGCACGGCCGAAACAGTCAATAGAGTCTACGCATCAACCCGCCAGACCGTCGAAGCGGAGAACAAGTACACCGACGACTTCAACAAAAGGGTCGATGCTATCAATCGATGGTTCACCAGAGTCACATCGAAGAGCAACGAGCTTAAGGAACAGTTAACCAAATTGACAACCACCCAGGCCGGACACATCTCCTCGCGCAACACTGGAATCGCCGCCCAAGATACCGCAATCGCCTGTCTCAGTGCACCAACCATCGCCGCTCTCAACGGCCAAAATACCAAAATCGCCTCTCTCTGCTCCCAAACCAACCAAAGGCCCGACGCTCAAGACATGGGCAACGCTGCCGAGCACACCTCCCTCTTCGCAACCTTCAGCAATCAAACCAACGCCATGACCACCACCATGAACGCGGATGTCGACTCCGTCGGGAAAGACTACAACGCGTGGCGCACCGCAACCGACGCACATGTCGCAAAGGCAACAGCAGAAATGAAAACAGCCCTCGACACCGCGCTCAAGGACTTCCAAGCCAGCTCGTCCGCATGGCGAAAAGATCTCGAGAACGCCAGAATCAGTGACCTAATCCACGGCCTGGCTCAAAATGCCAAGCAGAATCTGGCAGCGCCGTTTTGGATTAGGGAAAAGGAGTTGCTGAAGCGTATGCAAAGCGTCGAGGACGCCGCCGCAGCGAGAGATGCGGACCTGCGCACCGAACTCGCTGCAGAGACGAAGCTCCTATCGAGATCTTTTGATGTTCTGGACGCGAACTTGAAGAACGAGTTTGCGCATCTCTCGGATTGCTGGCATGCGCAATGTAACCGCTCGCCTCGTCCATCCCCCGATTCTTCGCCAGACTCTGATGACCCCGAGGATGGAGATTATGAGCGCGATATAGAATTGCTGACCCATCGCTTAGCCGAGCTCAAAGCCGTCGTCACCTCGCACAGCGCCGAGCTTGCGGACTCGAAGGCGCAGAACCAGAGGCTGCAGGCGCGGGTGGATGATATGGTGACTCTGATGCAGAACCAGGGGTTTTGGGTCGAGAACGACAACAATCATAATGTACCCGGTGATGTACCCGATGCGTTTAAGGAGTAAGATATATGATTTTGAAGGCCCTAGCGCATGAGGGCACCCCTTCACTTTATGAATTTGATAAGGACGGCATTGCGTGGAAAGAGATTACGGAGCCAGGGGCAAATCGGGCAGGAAAATATAGGAGTCTCACGTACCTGACCACTGAATATGGAGGGTTTCATCATGTTCATTCATCAACTTTTCCTCATTAGTGTTTGAATTACAATCCATAATCCCAAAACCCTAAAATAAGAATAAGATCACGAATTCTTCGTCATCCTCCGCTTCTCGTACCCCAATTAGCTCCCGGATCCACGTTTCCTTCATAGCACAATCCTCTAATTAAAATCTCCACCTCAAGGAAGTCCGCGTCCCGAATTAACCGCATTAGCAAGCTGCGAAGTATTGGGCCGATTCTCTAATCCCTCCGTCAGCACCACATCCAAGCGCTCCTTCAGCAAGAACAACTCACCAGCATATCTCTCATAGCTATCCAAGTATAGCTCGTCCCCGCTAGTCGTAGCTAGCACTGCCTCATCCTCCTCAACCGCCTTTAGCCACCTCGCCCACCTGCTACCCTCCTCGGGTTCCGGCCAGCCTCTGTACGGCTTGAGCACCCTGTTCAGCCGAATAATCCAGGGCGCGACCTGCACATCTACAAACGACATGGCTGGCCCGAGGAAGAAGGGACCTGTTGGATCGGCAGCGGCGACGAGTTTATCAATTTCGGATTGCAGTTCCGATGCGTGGGTGACTTGTTTCTGGGCGTCTTGTTCCTGGAGAAAGCGGTAGAAGGCTGGGATGATGTTTCGGTTGATCTAGAGCCATCGCCATTAGAACTCGTCGTCTCCAAATGCGTATATTGGCATTGAGAGTCGTTTAAAATGAGAACTCACGTGATCACTCCACAGTCGACAAGTTGCACGAGCCTGCGGATTTGAAGGCAACAAAGCTTGTCCAACGTTGAGATCCTCGAGCTAGCGAATGTCAACACCACTGTTCAGATTGCCGGACACTCGTAACATACATATTCCATCAGCACCGACGATTCATGACAGGACCATGTTGGGCCATGTCGTAAAGCCGGCACAAGTCCTCGTGGATTAACCTCTAGTAACGACTGTGGTTTCTTATATGGATCAACCTCGATATACTGATATGGGATTTGCTTTATCTCTAACGATATCCAGACACGCTGGACAAAGGGACTAAAGTCGCAACATTAGCCGAGAAGGTGGAATTGGCGTCACGAATCAAGCCACGAGCTGCAGGAAGATTGAGAATAATACTGAAGATATTTTTCCCCCCTTCTTTGTGACTTACCAGAAGCAACTGCCGTACAATTTTAGATCCTCTTCTTTGGCATGCTTCTTAACCGTATTTAAGGCATTTCCTGTAGCCTTCTTGTGATAGGTCTTCTTTTCGGTTTGGTTAGTTTGGTTAGCGTCTGTCATTTTGACGTAAAATTTTGACTGATGGAAGCGCAAAGGTTGAAGTAAACTGAAATGAGGCAGGGCAGATATTGATTTGGAAGTCTTGGTCGCGGAAGTAACAAAGTGGTTTGGAATAATCGGAATGTATTAACAACAGGATGTTTGGACAGACTGTTGAAATTTAATGTTTTTGGGGCGACGGACATTGAGATGATGCAGGCATTATATGTTAAAAGGACAACCCTCGAGTTTCCAATAAAGAAGGTACAAGCAACCCCGCAAAGTCCCGTGAACTCCGGATGACGTGACAGAAATTGTTGCATGTCTAAGGACTTCCTTCTATGGAGCCAATTTGTCCTATCAAACGTGTAGACGTAAAGAAAGTGGCTCAGACTCACCTGAGTTTTCTTTTTGTCCTTTTCATTCTTCATCATCCATCGGAGAATACTATTCTTCTTGACACGGTCGCTGTCCTCTAAGGTGTGCTTATGAGGCCCAGCAACCCCATCGCTCTTCCCATTCCCACCATTACCGTTCACCCGCTGTATTGTATAGTACTTAACCCCTCCCAACCCCTGCTGGTTCATCGAATTTGACGGGCCGAGTGGAGAAATGCCCCAAGGCGAGTCCTGTCGTGGTAACGTTACTGGGACCTGGGGTCGATGAAAGAAGCTATTAGCATTCAATGTATCTAGCGTAGATTGCTGAGTATGTTGCGCGTCGAGCTCTGGAGGTATGGTTCCAGACAAGTACTCTGTAATCTTGATCTTCACATCACAAAGGTCCCGCTCGCGAGCAACGCGCTTTCGCTTCTTCTTCTCGGGGTCTGTTGACTTCTTTGTGCCGGGCGGACGGCCCTTCAAACGACAGTCCCAGTAGTGTGAAACAAAGGGTTTACGCTTGTATCTCTGCGTGGAGCGATGAGAGTATACGTTGTCAATGTGAGGGAAGTAAGTCTGGAATCTGGATTGTCCCATCCCATTAGGAGGCATCTCAGGGCAGAATTGATCCACAAGACGTACTCTTCTTCACTCAAAACCATAGGGACATCCACGTTGAAGAGCTTCTCCCTCCAGCTCTGGAGGTCTGGTGGATTTGGGATCAGCCTCAACCCGTCAAACTGACCGTCACTTCTGACATGAGCCTCTCCACGGTCTGGTATTTGGGTGAATTCATTATCTTGACTCAAATCGGGAATTTGATTTGGCTGCGAGCTCGGAGGTGCAGGGAGGCCTCCAAGATGAGTTGGTGGTGGTGGTGGCCCGGCCAACATGCCAAACTGATTCCCATTATGTTGGTGATGTGTATACCCTGGGGGAGGAAGGCTTTGTTGCGGAGAGTGCAAGTGAGGGAGGGCGCCATGATCGAAAGGATTAGGAGCCTGTAAAGTATGGGAATGCGAAGCCTCGCCTAGTTCGTGCTGGAAGCGGTGTTGGAAGAGGGCCCCGGGGTCTGCGGCATCGAGGCCTTGCAGGCTTGGTGGGTGAGATTGTAGGGCATGGTGGTGTAGCTGCGCCTCTTGCGGTTGATGGAGGGCCTGCAAAGCCGCTGGTTGTAAAGTCCGTAGGGCGGGTTGCAGATGGTGCTGAAGAGCTACTTCGGATTGATCCATCGAGACGTTTTGTCGCTGCTTTAAGGTCTGTTCATGATTCCGCGCGATGCCAAGGCTTGAAGATCTGGGGGTGGTGGAGGTAGTGGGGCGGGCGGGTTTGGTTTTCATTCTAAAATCCTCCACCATCTTTCGAAGAATGCTTCGAGCAAGACAATCTCACAAACAGTGACTCCATTTTATGAAAGCATTAAGAGACGGTGAGCTTGGAATACGCCATACTCGAAACTAGCAATATCATCATCAAAGGTCGTTTGACAAAGGCTTTCAAATGGATCCGCTCCACTTTATGTTACCCACTGCATACACATCCCACACAAATTCATCCCGCATATCCGCATGGATGCCGTTCTGCCAAGTCTTAGTCTACCATTACAACGCCGTGCCCATGCCAGTTAGAAGGTAGCACGCGAGCCAAAACTAATAAGGAAAAGAACAACCAGCAAGGTCCATGTCTACTCTCCAGGAAGTAAATTGCTCTTCACCGCAAACATCTTCGTGCTGACACTCGCCGTGAATCCGTCCACCTGCCTAGCGTATTGTTCTACTTGCCTCGAATTCAGAAGCACCTCCAATCGGCTTGGCTCCTGAGGAAGCTTGAACAGCCTCTGCCACTCATCTTCGGGAAGGGGCGTCTGCTTCGCTGCCACTCTTGCAGCATTCTCCGCCTTCCGCTTTTGTTGCCATGCTGTGATCTTTGCCTGCTCCCGGCCAAGAGATCGCTGGTAGTATTGGTGGTTGTTGAGTTCCGTGTGGTGGTTCTCGATGCTTTCGAGGAGGAGATCGCAGGTCTTCTCAAGAAATGGGTCGATTGATAGATCAAGGGAGTCGAAGTTGGGATACAAGGGTGGCTGCGGAGTGTTGGGGTCTTGCTGAAGCGCAGCAAGATTTGAAGGGAATGCTAGCTCCTCCTTTGGCACATCTGATGGTAATTGGTGAAGGAGAGAGGTGAGCAGGTGAGAGTTATGGATAGTCAGAGGAAGCTCGACGAGGATTTCTTGGTATCGTAGACCACTCTTCTGGAGACTGCACCTCTGTCAGCGCTGCGCATGCAAGTCAACGAATATGGGACCAATTTACCTCTCGGTCGTGAACTTTCCCTCTTTGTACGCCGTCATGAATGCAGGAGACAGCCTGAAAGCTCTCAGGCTCAGACTTCCCTGTGAACTCCTGCTAACGTCATGTACTAGCGCCACCGTTCTCTCGTTCATCTCTTTCTGGTAGAAGAACTGATTCTCGATGGTGTTCACGTTTACGAAATTCCCCATGCTCGTGCTCGTATACCAGCCCACGTTATTCGCATCCACGTTCACTTCCCGGAGAAACTTAATCATCTCATTTTGATAGGCCACGTTCGCTTTTGCGCGGGGAGCGGCAGCCGCCAGGCTCGACGGCGACTCTTGTTGATGTCCATCTGTCGCGGGAACTTCAACTGTGGGGAAAGGAAAGGTGTTCGTGATTTGAAGTGTGCCGTTCACTTCCATGCCCACGAGTGAGCCTGTTGCGGTGGTTGGAAAGGTCTGAGAGGAGTGCTTTATGATTTTCATCACCACCTGCCGCGTGTTAGTGCGGCCCCGAATCAAAGGAGAGGAGTACCATACTAGTGCCTCTACTTGCACCGCACGAATCGGTGAGTCTTTGAGTGTCTCTGCCATATTGACAATGGTTGAGAGTTTGTGTGGAGGGGTTCGTGGGGCAGAAAGCTGTCGCAAAGCCCGCAGAAATTCAAAGTGAGAGCGCCAAGACATCACCCACCGAAATAAGCGAAAATATGGGTTTTGTTGTGCAGAGTGAACGACTTTCAACTACAGGGCATCGGCTTCGGAAGGTATATGGTTGCCGTTAAAAAGTGACGGGCACCGGCCCATTGCATGCAAAAGCAGCACATCGGGTATTGATAATGTAAGGTCGATATAAAAAAATATGAACGGCGCACACATCAACATTCTCAACTAATCAGTAGGATCATATTATCCCCAACATCCAATTCCATAATGCGAGGCTTCCAAACGTTATTATACCAAGCCATGCCAGAACCAATATGCAAATTACCCAGGAGAGGACAACGCAAATCCAAGAACGCTTTATGGTGTCATGACATCTTCATCAACCATTTCCACAATATCTGTCTCTCCTTGTGGCACATTCTGGTCCTTCTCCTCGTCCGGCACTTCTGTTGATACACACGTTTCGACGCTGAGAGCTGGAGCTTTGGTTTGCACACGGTTATAAGGTCCCCACCTACGGACTTCTGGTACTTTGGTTGGCCGCCGACTGTTGTTAGAATTAGGGTTTTTGATAATTTGACCATCGTCAAGTCGATGGAATGTGGTCTCTTTGCCATCAAGATGATCGGAAATATCCGCATCTTTCTCATCTTCCCAAATCATCAAATTCGTCCCGTTCAGTTCTGTCGACTTGGTGCCATTTCGAGGAATGTGGAATATGCTCGAGTCCGCCTTGCTGAAGTCCTGTTCCCAAGTCTTTTGTTGTTGGATACGAACGATATAATCCATCGGGACGGTGTATAAAACGTTGTCTTCCCGGTCATATAATTCTTTGAGAGGGTAATTCAGGACCGCGAGGCCGAGTCCACAGTCGACTCGAAGGGATATCGGATGCACCCGCCCACCAAAGACTTTCATTTCAAAGGCGATGCCAGACTCGGTCCACATGTTGTCGTAGAAGAATACTTCCGGTCTTCCTAGAGGCCGTTCGTGGTGAGGTCCAGACACTTCAATAAAATGAGCCATCTCATGGGTGAGACATATGGCAAGGAAAAGATTGAAACGCAACACCATGGCTGGATCCGGATATTGTAGTAAGCTCAGTCGTTTGGCTGTGGTGTAAAAGTCGGTATGTAGGCATATCTTGCTCTTGTGACATTTTCCATCCATCTGCCGCTGAATTCCATTCTTGTAATCAGCGACCAAGCCCATCGATGCGTAATGTGGGTCCGGAGCTAGAGGTTGCTTATGAAAGAAAAAGTGGATTGTGTCCAGTTGACTATTCAAGAATTGCTCAAAGACTGTGGCGCGCTCCTCTGACCAAGGAACATCATCACGTATTCGGTCGCACTCTTGGTCGTATAGCTCTGATGTCGCTGGACACGGTTCTCGCTTGCCGAAGACTAGAGTGTGCCAAAAGCCGGAAGTAGCTCGATGCATCATCAAAAGCGTACTGAGTCGAAGTGCTGGTTTCAGCACCTCGTAGATATCGTCAGGACAGCCGTGGAAGTTTTCCGGTCTGAAGATCGGATGTATATCATTTGTAAGAGTTGAGACCTGTACTGGGATATCTTCTGGGAACACAACGGCTTGTTTCTTAATCAACTGAACAGGATTGAATCCAAGATTGATGTGCTTGCGCTTGTTCGCGTCTCGTCGGTAGCCAAGCAAGCGTCGAAATTTTTCCATAATTTTCCGGTCCGCTACTAGAGCTAGATGATGATTGATTGATATGCTCATCTGCATGCCAAAATCTTTCGGTACTTCTATGCTTGAAGGAGTGAACGTATGTGGACCATCGTGGCTGAGAACATCCGGAAGGGCTTTGACTAACTTTTCAATGGTTTGATCTATTGATGCCCCTTCTCCAAGTTTGGATAGCACCATAGATGCATGGTGGTAGTTGGCGGTTTGATCTTGGCGGTCTAAGTGGCCACGCAGTAGTTGAAAGGGTTGGAAAGGCGCAGAAGAGGGTGGCTCGCATCTCGCTGAGATTGGTGCGATAACCGTTGGGGCCCATTCCATGCCATCTGGATCTTCCTGTTCTGGGGGGGATTCTATGTCCAACCCATGCTGCGTAGTTTCCAGCGCATTCTGCTCATCGTCAGCAGGCCCACCAGTGACGTACCCTGGAGATACGGCCGAAGGATTTGAACGGACTGATTGAGATAGAAGCGACTCTACTTGAGAATTATGGTAGGTCAACGCTTCATATGCCTTCCGATACCTGGAAGGATCCATCCTGGAATGTTGTTAGCGGGTTGAGGGTCCCTTTTCAAAAGCGGGAGACACTATAGATGAGTTATCCCAGGTGTCCAATACAGGGCTTTGAGTGTGGACTATGGGTGGCGGTAGAGGACTGCGCCTTCCGAGAGGTATATCCGTTGTTTTGTAGAGGAATCCAAAGTTAATAACCCACGCGCGGATATGAACCCGATCATAGTCGAGGGTAACGAATAAGACATGGGAAGAGCTAGAAATAAAGCAGTAGGGTCCGAGTCCGAGGCTTGAGTCCATTCAAGTTGTAGCCTTTCATCATGTGTTGATTCGAGTTCCGGGATCCTTTTAGGTGAAGCTGAGGGGTTCGTCTTACATTGAAAATCTAGGATGAAATCCATAGAGGGAGCTCAGTTTCCACCTACCCACTAATCCAAAGAGGTAGGCCTAGCTAGTTGAAAGTATCCAAAGCAGGATACATGTTGATGATGGTGCTGAAAGGCGGTGATGATGAATAAACATCACCAGGTTGAAAAGTATACTTTAGGCTGCAAATTGTGGCCTGTGCTGTTGGGGTTGACGCACGCCCATGAATATGAACCCAACCTTGGAACTCACGGCCAACACAAAGACAGCATCGCCAACTCAAGAACACCATGGCCAACTCGAGGACACTTGGCGCTCAATGTATCGCATAAAGACTACAGATGCTGCTCGCTAGATTCGAACTCCGTACTAATTTCTGCAATCGGATAGGCATGGAGAGACAGCGACAAGCGAATAGGAGTTTATGAAAGTGCTGTATGCTTCTTGAAATCATTCACAAGGCTTTCACCCAAGGAACTTGCGCGAGGTCCGCTCAATGCCCTATCTTTGGTCGAATTTTGAAGGCAATGTAACGGGCTTCGAATTTCTCCCTTGAAATGAGCTCTCATATATGCACACAGATGAAAGAGGCACTGATTGTAGCAACGTTTATAGTTCGGTATGTATCGGAGTCATATCGTTCATAAATAAGTCTATTTCAAGAAGTTCATCAAAAGCAAAGACATATCTCCACCTTTCTATTCTAGCTCCAGCCGGCAAAGAGTCCAATCCCCTCTATCCTATCAATCTTCCAAGAGCCAAGCACTCAACGAAGTAATTCTATCTATTCATCATCACCAAAAAACACCTTAACCGGCAACCACGCATCCCCGCACACCTTGAAGCGTTCCGGGAGCGAACTCAACTGCTGCATCTCCCCCTCCGTCAACTCCCACCCATCAAGCTCAAAGTTTTTCTCAATACGCGAGGCAGTCACACTCTTTGGGATAACGCTGGTACCGCGCTGGAGACCCCACATCAGCAACACCTGCTGTACCGTCTTGCCCTTGGATTCTGCGAGTTTTACGAGATTCTGGTCTTTGTAAAGAGGCGAGTCGGTCGAGCCAAGGCAGGAGTAGGCAGTACAGTGTATGCCTTTCGATTTACAATAATCGAGGAGTTTGGGACTATGGTAAGTTAGCCGGCTAGCATCCTTCCACGTCGTGGGGAAAGAGAGATAATATTACGATGGGCAGTTCGGGTGAAGCTCAATCTGATTCACGGCCGGAATAGTCTTGCACGACGGATCATTTAGAAGCTTCTCCAAGTTCGTGATTCCGAAGTTGGAGACACCAATGTTCTTGACGCGACCGGATGCCGGGAGCTTCTGCAGTTCAGCCCAAGTCTTGATGAAGTTCCAGTCTGGCAGATGCTTCTTCAGATCACTGGGGTCGGTACTCGAAGGCCAATGCTGCATTGTATTAGCCCGCCTCCACTTTCCATGTAATTGTCCAGATTTCCTTACCATGAGATAAAGATCCACGTAATCAACCCCCAAACTCTTCAAGCTCGAAGTAATCCCCTCCTCCACGCGATGATGCCACGGATTATCCAACTTTGTTGTTATCCAAATCTCTTCCCTCGGCACTCCGGAATCCCTAATCCCCTGCCCCACTTCCTCTTCATTGCCATATGCCAGCGCGGTGTCGATGTGGCGGTAACCGCGCTGTAGCGCGACCTTGACAGCATCGCGTACCTCGTTGGGCTTGGATTGCCAGGTGCCCAGCCCTATTGCGGGCATCTTGGCTCCCGTATTAAGGGTGAAAGTAGAGGATGTATGTTGAATCATTTTGCGTATGGGCTGAGATCTAAGCATTCAATTCAAAGGAAAGAAAAGAAGAAAAGGACATGTACATAGATAAGAGCAAAGAAGAGGACGGTACAGCTTTCAAATAATTTTCTAGAGGATCAGCACAAGTGCCGCGCCAGGTATAATAAAATAGCGGGAACGAGAATATTACCCATGACGCCCCACCACAATTTTTCCACCGGCTAAATTCATTTCTCCATAATCTTTCCACCGAGACCACCGAGACTAATCCCCCAAAATTCCCCATCACACATCTGCCGGTGAAGCGAGTAAGCATAAGCACGCCGACATCGTCGCCGATGATCTAGCAAGCGAAGCACGCCCACGTTCACATTCTCTTCCGGCAACTACTTCCGGCAACTTATCCGACGTGCATCATCATCCTTGGACCTTCCCGCTCAAGCTCCGAAAGCCCTCCACTTCATCCCCCACACCCACCTGACAACCACCTAACAAACTACCACACCGCCCCCTCCAGCTTCTGACCATGTCCCGCTTCGTGTCTGGTGGGACGATTGATGAGCCGGTAGAGCGGGATGACGAGTGGGCGAAGGCGCAACAGGAGCTTGAGGAAGCGCGTCGGCGGCGAGAAGAGGAGGCAGGACAGCAGGACGGAAGGTCTCTGTTTGAGATACTACAGGCGAATAAAGGTGGATATCCTTTTCACGGCGATCATGAAGGCGGAAGAGATTAGGCTGTTTGAACGCAGGGCTGACATGTTAGATTGCGGCTGGTTAAGTTGCAAAACAGGAAGCCTTTGAAGAGGTATGATGACCTCCGCGTATCATTAATAGAACACCCCCTCACTAGCAATCCTCCCCCACAGGCCCACAAGCTCAAGAACCAATTCCGCGCCCTCGACGACGAAGAAGTCGAATTCCTTGATTCCGTCCTCGAATCCACCCGCGCCGCCGAGGCCGCCATCCGCAAAGAGACGACCGAGAAACTCGACATCTTCCGAAAGCAACGCGAGGAAGCCGAAAAGGCCGCGCTGGAAGACCAATCCGGCTCCAGCGCCGCAATAATAGAGGAGGAACAGTGGATAGCTAGCGGCTCTAGGAAGCGCAAGAAGGGGAAGGAAAGGGAGCCGTTGCTGGGACTGAAGTTGCGGAAAACCTCTTCGACTTCCGAAAAGCCCCAAGCCCCGTCAGCTGTCGGGACTGCGTCCTCAGGTCCGCCTCCTCTGAAGACTATGAATTCAGCAGAAACTGCGAAAGCAGCGCAGTCTCCAAAATCCTCGATCCAACCTACGCAGAGCAGCACCGCCAAAGTCACCCCGGCCAAACTCCCCATACCAGCAAAATCATCGCCATCCACATCTCCACCTTCCCTGCGTCCCAAAACCGCCGTCTTAGGACTAACCAATTACTCCTCCGACTCTGACGAGTAGGTTGCACATACGACAAAGCTGTTATATTATATGATAGAAATGTGGCAACAGGATATATGTTCAAAGGGAAGTTCTGGTATATCTACCAGCCTTAATCACCAGTAGCACAAACGAATAGAAAATAACTCAATTCCATTCAGATATTGCACATGACACAATTTCACTCCCCATTACAAGACTTGTAGAGCAAAACGGACGGTATAGGACAATACTTGCATGACATATTTTCCGCTCTCCAAGGGCCCAGCTCGACCCCTCTCCCACTCCCTTCCCCGCCCTCTGAAGATCACATCCTGTGGGTCGAGGAATGATATACAGTCATAGAAAATTGGAAGAAATAGCGAGTCCCCAAATAACATGCTCCCATTCCCAGCGCCATTTCAATGCGTGCAAGCCCATGTTCATAAAAATCAAAATGCCTCAACACACAAAAACCCCGACGCTGATACCTTCACAATGCCTTCCATCAAAATAAATAGACACCCCCTTATTCCCACACCTGCTCGCCTAGTCCTTCTCCCTATCCAAATCCTTCGGACTCGGATCCCCAATCCCATCCTCATTAATCGCAAACATGCAATCACTCTCGGGCAAACACGGACTGTCATAAATCTTACAAATCCGCGTCTCGCCCCTTCCCTTCTTCAGACTGAGCCTCGTCGTACTCGCGTGCGCGATGATATTACCGCCGATCGGTTTCTTCGGGTCCGGGTTGAACATTGCGCTGGGTCCTCCGTCGACCTGAGCGACGACTTGGTTCGTGATGACGACAGCGATGCCGAACTCGTCGGCGAGGCGTTGTAGCGTGCGCATGAATTTGGCGAGGTGGACTTGTCGGTTGGAGAGCTCGCCGCGACCGGAGAAATCGGTGCGGTAAAGCGAGGTTGCTGAGTCAACGATTAGTAGCGAGAAGCGCGTCTCGGTCATCATGGTTGCGGCGGTGTTGAGGAGGGAAAGCTGATGGTCGGAGTTGTAGGCGCGGGCGTAGGCGACATTGTCGAGGACTTCTTCACCAGATAGGCCATATCGGTTTGCAACTGCGAGACAGCGCACAGGTCTGTCAACTCATGTGAGCGGGGTCTGGCGGCTGCAGCGGTAGGAAGCGCAAGGTTACCTGAATGTGCCCTCAGTGTCGATGTAGAGGCATTTTCCTTCTCCTCCACCCATGTCGAATGGGAGTTGGCATGTCACTGCGAGGGTGTGGCAGATTTGACTCTTCCCCGTCCTGAACTCGCCGAATATCTCCGTTATCGACCCCGTTTCAATCCCGCCGGCAAGGAGTGTATCCAGTTGTTTCGAGCCAGTGGTTATGGATATGAGTTCGCTGCGTCGCTGGTGCATTTCCGTTGCGGTCGTAAATCCCATCGGAACAAGTTTAGAAGCTATGATGGGGAGTTGGTCAGTTTGGCTATAATGGCAATGACTGGGTCTTCTGCGTGAAGACATACCTTCAGCAAGGATTTTCGACGCCTTTTGTTCCGAGATTCCTTTGATTTGTTCCAGCGCTCTTCGCGGTCTATACTGCCGTCAGTGGAAATGCGATAAGGGAAGGAAAGAGGCTGCGCACGTATATGCCACTGATTCGACCGTATTGTACCCGCCCTCTACTACCAGTTTGATGTCGCGCGCTGTGAGACCATTGACACCCTATAAATTCCATTTAGCGTAAAGATGGGTATATGGACAGAAGCTGGCGCGCCTACTTCGAGGGCAGAAAGTGGCGTCGGGGCACCGGGTCCTCCAACACCTGTCTCCTCATACTGCTCCTCTTCGGCGCTCATATCGGGAAGTTAGAAAGAAAGCGTCTCGCGTGATGCGATTTCCGAAAACCGTGAGAAGAGAAGAATTTGTCGTTGAATATTTGGTGGCAATGTTGAGGGTAAGTCAAACAGAGCTCAAATCTGGGAAGTGTAATCCTTGTCATCAACGCCTGATCACGTGACCATATTCCTTTCGTCGTATCCGTAGATCCTTCTCCAAGATAGAGTAAACTTCTCAAGGACATCCACACCCTATTAGGTATGGTGAAGAGCATCCGCGCAAAAAGTCATGAAGAAGCTCTGTAGGTAAGATGTTTCTTACCATGTCCCATCTTCCAAATGACGGGATCCCACTACTGATCTAACTGGTAATGTACCGCTGCTCAGCTACAAATAATTCACGTTCACAGGATTTCATCTCCAACCTCTCATCATATGCGCTATGCATCATTCATTAGGTATTCTACTCCGTGTATAACCATGCACTCTTTGAGGCTCTGGCCTCCACGAGTAAAACCAAAAACCTTATCGGGAACCAAAAATCCGCCGTAAAATCCCATGCATATGAACAGCTCCATAACTCCGATTTTGTTTGCCACCGACGGAAACTCTGTTCAACAGAATGCCCGGCGCTGGGAAGCGACGCCTGACTCCGGCCCATGACAAATGCAAAACGCTGAACCCTGAAACTGCCTCTCGTCCCTGCGAGGAAATCCGTGAACCTGCTTGGTAAAGTGAATGGGAATATAGGGACTACGCAGATCGCCATGTTGTATCTTTCGACCAAGGATCAGAACCAATTCAGACATGCTCAACGAAATTTGAGGTCCGATAGTCCGTTGAGTAGTCCGATGATGGCCGCCTCTTCTTCTGCAGCCGCCTCGACCGTCTCTTTTCACCAGATTCAATATCCCGGTCATCGACGAGTTTCGTGGTCGGAACGACGAGTGTTCCTGGTCGAAGTATTTCAAATCCCGAATTAACTTTTCGCAATACTTGGGACTGCCTTAGATTATATGGACTCGCAATTACAGGCGACGGCTTTTCATCGTCCTCGGCGTCCGGTCCCCGAGGCTGGTACGTATCCAGTAGCGGTACGGCTTGCTTGGCTTCATTGCTGGGATAGCAACCTTGAGGGGGAGGATTTCCGAAGGCGCTTGGAACAGTTTCATTGTACGAACTACGCACATTGGATAGAGGAGGAGATGGTGTCGTACGACGAGGAATGAAGTAGTCGACTGGCATAGAGACTCGAGTCTCCGGTACGCTTGATTCGGCCACGCTTGCCCATTCGCCATTAGGGCCAAGTTTACGGATGCGCGGAGTGAGCTGCCCGGTTTCAGCAACGTGGGATAGGCGGTGACTTTGGAGAAGGTCAAGGTCCGTTCGAGGATCAACAGGACGTGATGGTGGAGCTCTAGGATTGAGATGCACTGCTTCATAGGGTCTTGCTTCTTGGAGTTGGGGTAGTGATAATGCCATATAATCCGACTCATCGCTCTCTCGGCTGCATGATGAGCTAGACTTATATGCACTTGGATCGCACAACGCTATGGAAAAGAAAGATCGGATTAGTCAAGCCACTGACACAGAACAAAAAGGATCAAGGATCAAGGATCACCTACCAGGCGAAGCGCCGGAGTCGAATCCCTCCAGTGCGTTCAAAGTTGATGAGTTCCTGAGTAAGTTCGGATTGCTATATCTCACTTGTGCGTCTGGTCGTCCGCGTGCTCCAGTTGTGATGGGTCCGGGAGATGAGGGCCTGCTGTCCGATGGAAGGCGCTCGGCGGAGACGGCTCGGTCAAAGGTAGAGCTTGATCGGCTGGAGGATCCATGAACGGGCTGGGGTAGTTCAAGTTGAGAGCTCAACGCGCTGGGTGTTGCGGAGGTTTGCGGGTTCCTTGACTCGTTGCATATAGAAGAGTCGCAGCTCGGAATGGGTGTGTTGCCCCGCGATATCCAAACGCCATCTATTTCAATTCCACTCTCGATTGCCCGAATGCCAAAGGGTACGTCGTCTTTACCTCCCCTAACTTGCCGGCCTGCTGGCTGTGACTCAACCGCCTCTGGTGATCGTTCCGCTTTGCTCGCCTCAACTTTGGCGTAGTTTTGTATCTTCCAAGTGGAGTAGGCTAATTTGCACAGTCCGCCAATGATGGTAAGCACCTATGTCCATCAGTAGGGGGTCACGAAGGTCTCGGAAAGATGTCATACAATGCCGCAAGCAAGAACCTATCAAACAATGGCTCGTTAGCAAAGGCACATCTCCAGTCATACAGTGCTGCAACGTACAAAAGTCATCTTCTCCCATAATGCCCAGTCTACAAAGAATTTGTGCCCCATAATTGCGAGTAAAAGGAAAATTAGGATTTTAGGTAGTGATGGATATATAATGATAGACAGGTAGCGATAGGCGGCAGCGGCGGCGTGGAACTTAAGCCAGTTTAGGTCGCGAGGAAGGAGCGAACAGCTCAAATCGTGGGGTAGACAAGAAGATTAACGAGAGTTTGAAAAGAGGTCATCCAAGTAACGGAGAAGAAGTGCGAGCGGGAGAAGCGAGACGTCGAGGTGAGGTGAGGTAAGGTCACAATTGCCTGGTGTTTGCACTTGATTCCGGCAAGTGCGTTCGTATGTGTCGTCGTTGCTCCAGGAAGCTCCAACAGGAAAGAGAACCTCGATCTCCGTTAACCATACACTGACCCGCTTCTAATAGGAACGGTCTCCCTTGGTAAGGCCTAGAAATACTTATTGAAGCTGAGGCTGGAAAACAGAGAGGTATAAGCAGCTATGACGTGCGCCGTGAGAATTTCGGTCGACGATGGAAGGACGGTGTGTGAAAAATGGATTCACTAGTTTGAACGAAGGTGAAGCAAGAGCCCGAGACAATTAGATGTGCCACAACTGAAGCAAATCGGGTGAGCGTGTTGCTAGCCACTACGCTTGCAGCACTTGTGCATGGCTGCTGCTGTCCGTTACTTGGGATTGGTGAGTAAGTGATTGGGTCAATGAGAGAATATATTGAAGACGGACGACGGAGGATCGGCCGTGCCTACGAGCCAGGAGCACACAGCACGGCTAATATGAAAACGAAAACGGAGCCAGAGTAGCATCATGAGGAACTAAAGACATCCAGGGTATCAACCAGTGACCCAGAACGACAATATCGAGCCGCCTTTGGGCACTCGCCATGCGTGCTGAGTCAAAGGACCCAGGACAGGAGACAGGGGCTTCGTGGATTATTCCATTCGGCCTTACAGGAACCGTACCTTGAAATAGCAGAGTTGGTATCTCCACTTCCATCCTCCATCGTGGATAGGTTGGTGGCTCTGCATGTGTAGACGATCAGACGTCAATTGGATCGACGCCGTGCAGACCCGACTTACCTCCAAGCCTTGGTGAATGGCCGCCGTACGAAATGCTCTCAGCGAACGATTTTTCCACGCTCAGGTCACGGTCCGCATTGTTTGCAGATGCAAAGTTTGGGAGGCTCTCGCGCAGTGAAACAGCAGTGGAACTAGCGCGGTGGACACGGACGCGGGAGTGGAGTGCTTTGGCTCGACGTGGCTCCGAAGTGCGTCCGCCACCATTTTTAGCCGCCTACTCCCTGCGGGTTAAGAGCCTTGGGAGCCTTGCGGGACGATGGCCAAGGAGCGTTTCATCATCTTGAATCGCTTTGAACACGGATTCTCGTGGTCAACTGCAAAACTTTTCGGCATCCCCTTAATTAGACGTCTCCACAGCCAGAGAAGCACTGCAAGAAATCGTTCGTCATCAGACGCCTCCGAGGAATGAAAAGATCCTGTTGTGCCGCTCTCCCGCCGATCATCGTTTACATCTGCTTTCAGAGACATTGGGAAGCTGCATAATCACCAATTGCTTTTGCGGTGGACACTCTCAATTGCCCTTGACCTAACCTACTGACTCTCTCCCTTCATCTCCTTCAGTCCAACGCCGCCTTCGACACATTAGTTGCTCCTAATATACGCCGGCTATCCTTCGCCCGCTGCTAACGTTGGAAATTTCTTGTCTGACACATTTCTAAGAACATGACAGGAATTTTCTCCTGACTATTTTTGCAGAGCAGTGGGAACAAAGCGCTCTATTGACTCTGGGCCTCAGGCCTCTCAAGTTGTCCCAGCCCGCAGCCTTTGTGGAACTTGAGAGGCATCAGGCCGCATTATTCCCTCTGGCACACTTCTATTGAGCAGCACCGGGCCGCCGAGCCCGACAAAGACGACCTGGCATCAGAGAGAGGTGAGATCGGGGATTTAGAGATGCAGGTACACACCTTCTTGTGCCAATGTCACGTCCCGATTTAGCTCCTCGCCTCCTCAAAATGGTTAGAGACCCTTGTAGAACCGCAAAAGAACAGAGTCACACTGCTTGCTGCACATTGCCAATACTTACCTTATGCACAGCTTGCGCTGCATGGGAGCACTTGCCACGCTGGCAATGACACCGTACAGTAACCGACCCAGACTGCGCAATTCCCCAGCGTTCCAAGGATTTCCTCATGCCCTGTCGGCGGCGTCTCCGGCGTCTACTTGAAAATAACAGGATACGTTTTACTCATCCTCAGATGAAAATAAAGGAGAAAACTCTCGTTATTTCGAACACGTGAAGCCAACCGACGATCGTCGTGCTCTCCGTTCTTGCGCCATCCACGTAAGATCTCCCCTCAGCCCCTGCAGAACGCCACGTTCGTATAACCCCATAATCACCTCGACGTTGTGGCAAGGCTTTCTCTCGTTTCCCCGAATCGTTAGTCCCGATTTCTGTTATATCCCTCACTCCCACCGCTCTGGCTGAGTGGAACCGTTCCCGAAGAATATTCAACTTACGTTCAGATCGTCTATTTTATTTGCTGTCTCTAGAAACCCGAGATACGCTGCCAATTCCAAACAATGAAGCAGCCGAACACTGGCCATCAGTGAAAATGCCGTCTTGAGATCCGGGACGGTGGTCACAATACTGGGGTTGGAACATCGTGCTGACTCCCTGCCAGCATGAAGAGCAATGTCGCTGATTAACAATGCGAATCTAGATACCCGTAAAAAAGAAGCGACTTTTCCATACCGATCATGCAATAGATACAAAGGTACACTTTGTATCGCGAGGTCATCGTAGCGAAGACCGCAGAACCAGGAATAGATCCCCTCAATATGAGGTTGAGATGGTCCAATCGGCTAGATATTACCTGACCTGAGACGACGAGCCTGTCACTTTCCACGGCATGAACCAGACCGCCTGATATAAATACACGTGGAGATTAGAGCGATTCCATATCCATTGCACAATCCACTTCTGAGAACCTTGAATGTCTCCCCACACGCAGCCTCATCACGAGACCGTCTAGGCTCGGCGTTGTGGACTGATTTGACGGTGATAGTCAGCCGAAAACCCGTATTCGAAATATCCGAGTTTGCAAGCAGATTTCATCTTGAAAGTCATCCAACGGTAGAAAACAGGGCATGAATAAACTTACCCACCACCCCGTTCAGTTGGAGAGTAAGTGCTTACAAGAAGAGACGGATTCACTACTAGGAAGCTTACTACCAGACAGCCATGGCAGCACAATGGCTTTCCAAGGTTGGTTGCTCGAGTAAGGGGCTGCTTAAATGGAGGCTCATCAAGGGCCTCACTCTTTGTATTGTACCTGCGCACCAGACGCAGGGACTTTCGTGAGGGGAAAGTGAAAGATCTGCTCGGCTTGCATCTGCCTTGCGCCTCCCGATTGCCGCCGCCATCATTTGCGTGTGTACTGGTAGGTATCCGTACCGCGAACAGAGTCGCAGTCCGGAAGAAGTCCGTACGAAGATAAACATGCTTTCACAAAAATACCCAAATTGAGATAGAAAAGTCCACCTCTTGCGGCTTCGGAAGCTAGAAAAGTTGACTCGCACCCGACGCCGCATTCTGACCTAAAATCGGCGCCAATCCTTCCCAATTCCTCTCGAAAATCCAGATTCGGCAACTCGGAAGTGTCGGTGGCAGTCGCCTCGCTTCTTGCTTGCATTTTCATGACGACTTAACACAGCCCATGCTCGCCGTGCTTCTTTCTTCCAATTCCACCCACTTCATACCACCAAACAAGCCCTCCCGTTACAACCATCTCCGCCAGCCTTTGTCGCGATCGCATCCATTCCATCCCCGCGAATAAAACAGCTACAATGCCTATTCGCAATCCCTTCCGCAAAGTCGCTGGTGGCGTCGAGGTCCAGGATGAGAACCAGCCCTTGTCGCGGAGTGGGGCGGATCGCGGATTCCAGCAGACGGCCGTAGCAGGGTCAAAGCCCGTCGACATCAAGGAACCGACAGAGTACAAGTTGAGCGGTAAGAGCCTTCTGCATCGAGGGGTTGGGCGGGCGCATGCGACTTCGGGTTGCAAGGCGCGTGGTGTTGGCGGTGGGATGTGTTGGGTTGGGTTGGGTTGGGTTGAGTTGGATGGCCTCGAACATGCGCTTACCATACATCTGAACAGAAATCAATGATAGCGGAGTCTATCTTCCGGTACGATCGCACTGCTCTGCTTGAATTTCGTCCGTGGAAGTATTCAGAATAGAGAACACAATGCTGATGTCCAGCCTCGACCGCAGCCATCACCGCCAGAGAAGCCGAGTTTCTGGCATAGCAAGTCCAACGCCTCAACCACATCCTCCAACCACCGGAGCATGTTGAGCGAAAACGAGCCCTTCAGCATCTCCAGAGAGTCATTCGATTCCTACCGGCGATCATTCGTTCGTCCTCCCCCCTACTCCCTCCCGTCAACCATCCCATCCCCACCTAACAACCCGCTCCCACCAGGACATCTCCGCCCGCTCCCCAATCCCCGACAGCGACTGCCCCGGCAGCCGCCCCCGCCAAAGCCTAGACTCACGACGCGCCCGCCTCCCTCGCGCCTCCCTCAACGATCGCCGCATCGACCGGCCCGACACAACCGCGGAGGAAGGCTTCGAAGATGTCGGTCTGAACGACGAGCCCAAGCCCGCCAAGAAGCGCAGCCTCTTCTCCCGCTTCGGAGACAACTCCGACTCCACCGTCAACGCTGCTGCAAGTAATACTAGCAGTGGTGCGGGTGAGCCGAGGCCAACGAGCAGCCATCTTACATTCCATTTTACTGGCCGCAAGCGTGGGCAGAGCGGGCAGGGTGCAGAGCTGAGAAGTATGAATAGGCCGGAGAACTTGGGAAAGGAAATTCCGGTTGAGACAAGATGAGTTGCATTGAACTTGCGGAGGAGTGTAATGGCTGCATATGAAGCAACAAACGGTTGGGTTTCTATTCTACGATGCAAGCGGGGGGTTTTTTGGGGGGTGTAAGAGATAAATGGCGTTTATGCGTGGGAATCTATCAATTGGGGATCCCGGGTGGGGCAATGGGGACAAGCATCTCTTTTCTCATTCCTCATGACTATATGGTATGAAGCATTATGATCATTCTCGGGGCAGCATTTTTGGAGAATTCACGATATTGGATTGGATTCGTGAGAGGGTCTGTTTTCTTTTTTATTCTTATACTGTAGCTATAATTAATGGAACCGTAGTGAATTAGTTCAGGTGCGTGCAGTCGCGTGCATGCTTTGAGGAAGAGCTGGACCGGTCTGGTCATGATGTTAGTTGCTGTCAGTGTGGGTAGGTACAGGTGGGCTTAGAGTTAGGTATGAGTGATTGCTTTTATACTATATCGCGCACGCATACCGCCCTTGGGTTGTTGGATTCAGGGGGGATGACAAGTATTAACCGCGAGGATAAAAGGAATAGAAAGGAAAGAGCAGTAGAAGAACGAAACGAGCGTATTGGTGTAGAGTGACTGGCAGAGAAACTTTCAGTGTATAACCTGTTCTAGCCGTTTCCAGCCGCACAGAAAGCTTTCGGATAGCTAACGGAAAGCCCTTGTAGTTGATTCTAAATAGTTCCATACTATCCTTCGGCACGAAGCCTCTCAATCCCATCCTTGCCACACCCAAAGACTCAAAACAGCGCCGCAATCTTTTTCAGCTGGCCCTGTCCTACGAGTATATAACCGCTTTCAAGCATCCAGCTATTCCTCCGCCGAACCACGCAAAACCAGTCACCGCTGCGTAACCCGCGCTTGACCAGAACTCGGCGCGCTCTTTTCCAACACTCACCACTGGAACGTCGAGACGACTACGAGCGCCTTCCATCGTACTTTCTTGTCTTGTTGAGACTGCTTGCCGTTCTCGTCGTCCAGCAGTGAAAGGTGCGGTAGAAAGCTTTCTCTTGTGGATGAGAAGCTGTGGTTTCGTCTCTCTTCCGCGGCCGAGTGGTGGTAAATGCGGAGTTGCTGGCCATGTTGTGGACCGCGCCATAGAGCCGATGCGCCGGATAACCAATTTCATGGAGACGTGCGTGCATACGGAAGGGTATGGTGAGGTTCAATTGGGCGTAGGTTAGATTGAAGGAGGTATGCGGCCGAAGTAAGGGGAGATCAGGCTTAAAAAGGAGGCATGTGGCTGGCGTTCGAGTTCTGCGCGAGACATGAGATCTTGGAACGGATTGTTTTTGAAGATTGGCGCTGCCAGGGGATGGATTTGGCCATGAAGTAAGGGCTGAAACTGAGAGAATCTCTAGATCGAAATTGGTCTGTGGCAATTCCGGAGAGGGAGACTTGGAGGATGGCCGTGTGGTTTGTTAAAAGCAAGTATTCGGTATTGAAGTCGCGGAGACGGACGGAGGATGCCAGGCAGTTTTGTCATGCTTGAGAGATCGAATAGCACAGAACAGCTGGTTGATATCTAAGGCAGTGAAATGGCAACTTTTCATCGCCAATATGTTCGAACCACGTCCGGTCTTTGCTATATGTCTACGAGCATGGAGTACAAAATGGCGACAGTCTCCGATGCCACCAAAAAGGAACAGAACTGAGTCTTCCGCACTGTTTTTCAACAGTGGCACGCCAAACTCAGAGCGAGCACAGTCGTGGCCAACAGCGAAATATTCTGGTTCACTTCGCCGGGAAGAATTAGAAATCAGTGACATCGCGTACGATTTCATACTCACAGACTTGGTCTGTAACGCGGTACTTCTGCATTGATATCTGCTTTGTGCTTTTCCCCAGTTCCATAGGCTCCACTGAACTCGCCATCTTTAGCAAATTGAACATTCTTCATAACATCAATCACTCCAGCCACGGCTGTGTCGTATAATGTCAAGTGAATCCTCGACTTTACAATCCGCATACCAAGACGTTGTGCCAAATGGGTAGCATCTTCTCCTATCCTCCCTATGGCCACAACTGTTGAAAATATATATATATCAACGTAGGGATATCCTGCAATATAGAGTTTTGCTTAGAACTTTACCGTAGTAACTCTATGTCGAAGGACATTCATCTCCGTTTTTGGGTAGGCTGGTTGCTATTCAGATGTTCCAGGCGGCACACTTGCACCGAGGGCCAAGACTTAAGCAAGGTGCCAAACCACTACTACCAACCCCCCCTAACCGAACTTTTACTATTTTAAGCTTCCGTGTTCCTGAAATCGAAACCCGTAAACGTTTGGTTTGGTTTGGTTTTAATTCATTTACCCTCACCACTCCGTATTAAGGGATATGCCGGCTACGACTATTCTACGACCAATTCATATACACTTTAGGGAGTAATAGCTATATGCAAGGGAACCAAAAACGGGCCCCCTCCCTCCCTGTCATCTTAGGCACTTTGCCCACCATGTCTGCCCTTCGGTCCCCTCGTCCTCCTGGTTCGTATAAAGCCCGACGCCCCCGTTGCAACCTGTCGCAAGCCTATAAGAAAGGTCAATAAACGCATGAATGGAAGGGTGCAGGCTGTAGTCGGCCCCCCCAAAGCTGCTAGAGCTGTAGAAACACGAAGTAGAGGGCAGCTGTAGGGGGCAAACGATGGCCTAAAAAAAAACAACCATGTCGCCGTCGACAGGTCGGGCTTAGGTTTTTGGTTAAGCCAATTTGGGCTGCGCATAGCCACGAACACCAAAGTGAAACATTTTCTTAAGGCACCCAAGCCTCGACAATCGCCATGCTTGAGTGCATCTGCTCAGAGCTGCATGGTATTCAAGATCTTTTTTGTTTGTACTCGCTCTGCCTCATTCCGTCGTTCATCCTGCATTTCATCCCTTTCGACCACTGATCTGTACCAAGGCAATGGAGCCTCAACCCAACGTAATAGAACCTCATCTCCGCCATATTAAGCAACGCCGGAGAGTGCCTGCATGGAGGCCCGAAGACTACGAAAAACTTCAAGGGCACAACGACATACGCATTCTCATTCTTTGTCCAGGAACAGGCTCAGACATATGTTGTTCTCTCCGTAGAATTTCTCTCGACGATTCAGACATAGACTTCGAGGCTTTATCCTACATATGGGGGAGGGAGACCGCGACTGTTGCGCCTCCCTGGGCTCGTCATTCAATCTATCTTAAAGGCCGGAGATTTAATGTGAACATAAACCTGTTCACAATTCTGATGCGGTTGCGTTACCAAGACCAACAAAGAGAGCTCTGGGTAGACGCTGTGTGCATCAACCAAACCGATCTCAAGGAACGGGACCAACAAGTCAAATTGATGCGCCATGTTTACCAAAAGGCAAAGCAAGTCATTGTTGATTTGAACTCGATTGACAACCCTTGTGATAAAATAGGTGCAATCACAGGGAGATTCGGCGAAGCCACCGCTGCTGCTCAGACTCGGAATCCACTTCATCGTCTGATTAGTTGGTTCAGATATCATGGCGCTTCCAATGGCCGCGCTAATGTTGCGGCTGCCTTCATCTGCCGGACCTGGCAGCAGAAAGATGTCGAGGAATGGCTGAAAAGTACTCTTGGGAAAGAAGAGTTTTTCGAAGATTGGTGCTCCGTCATAGCCTTATTCGCTAAGCCGTACTGGACTCGGATCTGGGTCATCCAGGAGATCGGACTGGCAAGAAAACTCACGGTTTATTGCGGCAACCGAAGCTTTGATTGGCAGGCTATATGCATTATCCATCGTGTCTGGAAAGAGTTCATGGGCTCTACAGCCACTAAGATCAACCCGGGCCTGGTGAACTGGGGTGCGCGCGTTCAGTCTTATTCGGTTCACGTCCTGAGACGGGTCAAATTCAAACTATGCCCCAACGTCGGCGACTGGAGACTCCAATTGATCAATAATCTTCGACTGGGGGGTGATATTGGGCCATGGGACATTGACCAAAATATCCGGGCCAGGCGACTGAATTCTTATCTCCCTTTACTGGATTTATTAGCTTCTTACTATTCCTCATTCTCGTCGAATCCCAGAGACAAGATCTATGGACTCATTGGTCTTGCCGACGATTGCGTGACTAAGGAATACGATGTCGACTATTCTGCTACGGAAGCACGGACTTTGGAGTATGTAGTGCGGTACATGCTCCGATCGAGCGCAAGACTCGATGTGATCTGCTATGCATCGTTTCACAAAGGCTTGCCGTCTTGGGTGCCGTGGTGGGGTCCGATTACGGTATTTACGTTTGGTATATTTCCAAGTCTCGTATTGGGACTGCCAATGTCGTCCAAATTTTGGTTAAGGAAGCCTTTAAGATATGGCCAAACACGCACCAACTCGTTTGCTCCCTTGCGAAGACGAGATCTATACCATTTTTTTAGAAGGTTGACGGTGGAAAAGGACTTCGCTGCCGCTCGAGACTCTGAGGCTGAAGCACGAATCGAGGAAAGCGCCGAGAGAACCTCTATCCTTATTGCCAAGGGTTGTGTTGTAGACGAAGTTGCCGAGTTTCTCAACATGCCCAAAAAAAGAAGCCGGAGGAATAAAGGTGGCTCGGAAGAGAAGCCAAGGAAGTTGGCACTGGAATTTGCAGGTTATGCCGATTTGCTCAATTCGTCTTCAGCGTGGCTGAAGATCAAGACATATGTATGGCTGTCTGACAAAATCAAGCGGATGTTGGCCAGATTTCTGCGCATCGAATCCCCTCTTACCGGAGAGACGAAGATCAAATCATTCTTACAGACAATCACTTATGGTCGTACACACTCAGGAGAGGTGGCTGGAGAGAGTTGGTGGGACCCTTTCCAAATACTGATTCGTAACGGTCGTAAACCGTCTACCCCCATCTCCGATGACCTGACGGATTCTGAGCTCCAGCAATCGCGGCAATATGTTCTGGGCTTCCTTGACCGAGTCTATGAAGTCCTAAAGGCACCAGTTGGAGAGATATGTTTCACGGATCGGAAAGTTTATGTGACCAAAGGAGGTCTGATCGGGCTTGGGGAGGCACATTCCAAGAAGGGCGACTTGGTGTGCGTCTTGTATGGATGTTTCCGCCCGATCCTAGTTAAGAGGAGAGACACATCTCAGTCTTGGCATGAAGCAGATACGGTTGAAGGAGCTTCGCATGGGTGCACGTATATCCATAGCTATATGGATGGAAGAGCAATTGATGAGATGGAGAGCGGAGAGCGGAGATCTTGTGCCATCAGACTGCATTAGACGCGGATTAGCTCAGCCGCACTGCTTCGCTTATGAAAATCGTAGCTTTCATGCCAGGACACGTCTTAGGGCGGTACCATGTCAATCGTATGTCAAGCTTAGTACCAGAAGTTATGGGACAAAGACGGAGCTGTACGGAGCGTCCGGGACTCCGCATGAAGACTTCTGGCCTAGAAAAGGTGATTTCTGGAGTTTCGCTGCAGCAGGAGTGAAGGCTTTGATTCTAAGAGGTTGGAACATAAGTTCAAAATAAGCATAGCATTAAGAGCATACGTACAGAGAGTGTCAATATTCCTGGCACCATCTCTGGTGTGCTTTACGTGTCCCGCTCACTCAGATTTCCTCGATAATCCTCTTGTTCGGAAAACTTGTTCTTCAAAGTCCGTTTCAACATCACCGTCTTCAAATTTGTAAACCGTGTAACTTATTGACTTATCAAATAGGGTACAACACATTGCCATATGAAAACTTCCACTATCAACCCCCTACGCCACAACGCCTGCTGCATCGATATCGCAACGACAAGCCCGAGATATTAGCTTCCTAACTTGATTAAGCCAAAAATTATTGAATCCGGATATGTGGTTATAGCTAGAAAGTGTACCGAAGTTTACTACAGGCAAAGCATATCGAGCGTAATGCACGAGACTTGCCCTCAATCAGGTGACTCAACACACGTCGGCAATTTACGGACAACCTTAGCGCCCAAGTCGCGCAATAACAAAACAAACTCGGTGTTATGCAAGTAACGTTAGGCATCCGACAACTCTCATACAACAATGGACTCAGAAAATCCATCTTCTATGACTCAGCACGATCGCGTCCACTCCTGGCTTACTTCTGGGCACGAATCCTGCCTCCCTCTCACTCCTCCGCCTGACGACAACTCCAAGCAGCAGCAGCAACTCTCCAATCCATGTGTACTGAGTGGCAATTATGATAGATATCAATCGACTTATTGCGATAGTTATACAAAACGCGTCCTTGATTAGGGTGGCCGGAAACCCCAGAAGCACGCCTAAAACGTAGTTCTCCGACACCATGAGAGCCGGGTTTCATCTTACTGCACCAGCCGCCGATGCAGCGCCTCGCCGGACTCTTTACCGCCCAAACTCAACTGTTTCCACCCTCACAGCCATTCGCTGACAGTTTTCAACACCGCCCGGATGGTTGTCGGACATACAAGATCACTGTTTTGTGGCGCATGGGGCACAGCAATACTTGGCTAATATATATGTATATTACAGTAGTCTTTACCCCAACAATGTTCCACAATCGATTATTTAGATTTTGATACAATGGTGAAATTCGAAAGGTTGCCTCAGGAGAACCCTTATGAAGGTGCTTTTTCCCTTCAAGACGACGATTCCGCGAAGTGCGAGCCGGCCACGATCAGAGGGAGCTGGAATCCAGGAACCCTTGGTTGCGCCATTGCAGCTGGATCTGTCCTCATCTTGAATACCGTAATAGTCGTCTGGGTGGAGGCGCGAAACGGGTTCCCACATTTAGGGAAAAGAGATGGGAAGCGAACTCTCTTCTATGGAGACTGCGAAACAACGAAGCAGCTTAACACCGCCGTGCACTTGCTCATCAACCTCTTCAGCACAATTCTACTGGGAGCAAGCAATTACTGCATGCAATGCATGTCCGCGCCAACGAGAGCAGAGGTAGATCTTGCGCATTCCCAGTCGCGTTGGGTCGACATTGGAGTTCCCAGCATCAAAAATCTGAAGCACGTCAGCAAAACTCGAGTTGTTCTGTGGTTCTTGCTCATTCTTTCGTCTTTGCCTTTGCATGTTTTGTAAGGACTGCGAAACTACTCGAAATTTCGAAGCTAACACTTTTAGTTACAATTCCACCGTATTCTCATCTCTTGGAGCAAACACTTATGATGTGTTCTCCGTCAGCCGAGCATGGGCGGACAATCCAACTGCGAAAGTAGATAAATTCAGCGGCTCCTTCGACGTATACAACGAAACAATATCCGGCGAAGCACTGTTGGAAACCGTGAACCTTAGTGATCTAGAAACCCTCGGGACGAACGACTGCATCACGGCTTACGCCCAAATTTATCAAACCACCCGTGGAAGCGTATTCTTGATCCGCTCAGTCACTAATAGATTCGGTGGAGACACTAATGATTCTGACTACCCTTTATCGGAAGTTGGATTCGAAGCGCGCAACGTCCCGCTCAATGGAATGAATGACTTCAGTCCATACGAATGGATATGCCGTGATGTCCCGACCAAGTGTGGTGCTACACCTGAATTTGGTAGGAATTGCGATACCTTTGTCCCCTGCCTTACAGAATATAACACAGACTGGGCGCCATTTGGGCAAGAATACGCCTTCTGCTTGAGTGAGAAGATTACCGAGAATTGCCAATTGGGTCTAAGCATTCACTTAGCGCTAGTTGTTCTGTCTATGGGATTGTTCAAGACTGGGGTTATGCTGTATATTGCGTTGCGTTTTCGGGAGAAACCACTACTTACCATCGGCGATGCTGTCGCTTCGTTCCTGCAACGTCCAGACGATTTCACACAGCAAGCGTGTCTTGCCGGGAAAAATGACGTCGAAACGATATTCAACAATCGAAGAATGGGCGGCCAAGCGCTCCGATTCTCAGCGAAGCCTGTTCGGCGTTACCGCGCCGCAAGTTCGACAAGATTTGTAGTCATGTGTTTGTGGTAAGAGTAGCTTACGCACTCGTGCGAAAATCTGCGATCCGCTTACCCAGACCATTGTAGCTTCATAATTACGTCCGCCGTATCCCTTATACTCCTCGTTGTTGGAATCCAAAGAGCATTCGGCTATGAAAAGCAGTCCCAACTCTGGAAGCTAGGTTTTGGTGCCGTCAGTCCATTCACTATGATTCGATGGGGCGTTCCCCGGACAGGTGTCAGCGGTCTTATCTTGAACGTCGCTATCGCCAACAGCCCGCAATTAGTCTTCTCATTCCAGTATTTTACCTACAACGGTCTCACTACCACCATGTCACTAGCGTCAGAATGGTCACGGTTCGCACACAATAGGAAAGGCCTTCGCGTCTCTTTGAACCCAAAGGGCTCGCAAAGAAGTACATATTTTTTGTCGTTACCTTATCGCATTGGAATCCCACTTATGGTAATGAGCGGAACAATACACTGGCTAATCTCACAGAGTCTTTTCCTTGTCAGCGTCAACGCTTACGATAAGAGAGACTCCTTCCGAGGCACCGAACCATCAAAGGATCTGAGCTTCATGACCTGCGGATTCTCGCCTTCGCCTATTGTTGCGGCTGTTGGCGCCAGTGCGCTTTTTTTTGTAGCGATAATTGCGCTGAGCTTAAGACGCTTGAAATCTGGTATGCCTGTGGTAGGGAGCTGTAGTGCTGCGATTGCTGCGGCGTGTCAGCCTGGAAGAGACTCATATAAAGAGGAGGCTGCATGGGAAAAGGTCCAGTGGGGTGTTACCGAGGACGGCTCACGTGCCGTCGGACATTGTGGCTTCTCGATGGATGTTGTGGAATTGCCGGTAGATGGGCAGTGTTATGAGTAGAGTTCATCAGTCATCAGGTATCCATTTATCAATCAAGCTGTGCCAACAAAAAGCAAAACGACGAAGCTATGCCCGGCGGTAGGTGCCTCAGGGCCTATATTGAACACGAGTATCTGTTGATGCGTCATTTCACTGGAATTAGAGTACTTGGGCTGGTTAGATAGGGCCGGTTTCGACTCTGGCTAACGGGCGCAATAGTCGTACGCTGGGCGCTTTTTGGATCACAGCTCCCTTGATGAGCGATCGCATCGCTCAAGCGAAGGTAGTTGCCACCGTTAGTAGGGAGGATGGCCGACCCGCTCTAGCCACAGCCTTGTGAGGAAAGTCTGAATGTTTTTTATGTGTATGAAGAGAGGGTTTAGATAGATATTGGCGCCACTGATGGCGCGGAGAAATAGGCAGCCCGGTGGGGTTATAGCACAGCCACGACTAGACGAGATGCCGTAGAGCGGTATGAGGATGGCCGAAACCCATCGTGAATTCGCGCTAGCGTCTAACTAACATACGGAGGAACTTCGGGCATGTCCCGCTAGAAGTCTTGGCATCGGCAAAAGATGGCGCCCGCCTAGTGTTTTTCTCGAAGCTCAAAATTTCCAGCACTCTACCAACAGTACTCACCAATACGCAGAAATACGACAACAATGGCCGCTGGGATCAAGAGAAAACAAGCTACAGATGCCTCCAAACCCAGTAATGGTGTCGAGGTAAAGAAGGCTAAAGTAGAGGGGTCCAAATCCTTCACCAAAAGAGAATTTGTGGAGCCAGCCAAAAAACCCTCCAAGCGTAACGAGGCGTCAGAATTGGAGGAGCTGGTGGAGTCGGATACCTGTGAAGGCGAGCATGGGTTCTATGGCTTTGCGGCGAAAGAGAACTCGGAGAATGACACCAGTGTCTCTGAAGACAGCGACTTGAGCGAGTCAGAAAAGGAAGTGAAAGATCAGAAGAGAGACGTCAATAAGGCTAAGGTGGAGAAGAAGACAAAAACTAGTGGAGCCAAGCCGACCAGTCTCGAGGGTCTAAACTGTAAGGCGCAGAATATCTTTGGATTGTACGTGTGCTAACGTATTATAGTGTCTACCTCGAAAGAAGCTCACGCAAAGCAGAAGGCCCTCTCCAAAGAACGGAAAGCTGCGAAGCCGAATGCCGATGAGATAGCACGGTCGAAAAAACTATGGGAGCGGTTACGGCTAAAGTCTCATGTTGGATTGGAGGAGAGAAAGAAACTTGTGGTAGAGCTATTTGATATTGTAACGGGTCGGGTGAAGGACTTCGTATTCAAGCATGACTCTGTTAGAGTCATTCAATGCGCTTTGAAATATTCAAATATGGAACAGCGCAAGATGATCGCGACAGAGTTGAAGGGCGAGTTCAGAGCATTGGCGGAGAGCAGATACGCCAAGTTTCTAATCGCCAAACTGCTTGAGAAGGGGTGCGCACCACTATATATCTCCCTGATTGCGGTTTCGACGCTAATATAACAATATAGAGATGCCGATATCCATGAGATTATAATATCAGAATTCTACGGTCACGTCCGCCGACTTATAAACCACCCCGAGGCTTCCTGGATCCTGGACGACACTTACAGAAGCATGGCATCTCCAGAACAAAAAGCAATACTCCTCAGAGAATGGTACGGTCCAGAGTTTTCCATCTTTAAAACCAAGACCGAAGGATCCGTCAGCTCCAATTTATCTAAGATTCTCGAGCAGTCTCCAGAAAAGCGCCAGCCAATTCTTAATCATCTTCAAGGCATGATCAATCAGTTAGTTCAGAAAAAGCTTACAGGTTTTACCATGCTACATGATGCTATGCTGCAATACTTCCTCGCCTGCAAACCTGGCAGTAGCGAAGCTTCTGAATTCCTAGAGCATTTAAAGCCAGAAGCCAAGGAAGGCGAAGAGCAAGACTCTGACCTTCTCAAGAATCTCGCTTTTACAAAATCGGGGTCCCGCCTCGTCTGTCTTGCCATTGCGCACGGTAGTGCCAAAGATCGCAAGCTGCTTCTGCGCGCCTACAAAGACACTATGGAACTACTAGCTCTTGACGCGAATGCACACCACGTCTTATTAGCTGCTCTCTCCATCATCGACGATACGAGACTGTCCTCCAAATCCATCTTCGGAGAACTCCTTCCTTCAGATGCATCCGCTGTCACTTTACACGAGAAAACGATATCCCTAGTCAACAATCTAGAAGCCCGCACAGTCCTCCTGTACCCCTTCGCCGCCTCAGCAAAATGGCTGTATCCGACTAACTCCCCAACCCTCTCTCTCCTCGCTGAGCTACACGCCATTCGCGCAACGACATCGAAGAAAGACCCTACCATTCGCCTTCAAGAACTCGCAAAGGCTATCTCCGCACCGCTTTTATCGACCATCGCGGTAGGGCCATCCGACTTCGCAAATAGCTCGTTCGGGTGCCAATTTCTGACCGAAGTGCTCCTCAGTGCGGAAGGCGATAAAGCTTCCGCGCTGGAGGCTGTCGCGGATCTAGCTGAAGGCGATCCGAGCGGGGAGGCTGTACATATTGCTAAATCACCTGCCGGATGCAGACTGTTGAAAGCGTTGGTGCAAGGTGGGCGATTTGACGCAACAACAAAGAAAGTCGTGTCTGTAGAGCCGAAGTTGGGGTTTGCAGATATGTTGTGGAAGAGAGTGAGTGGGTGGGTGAAAGAGTGGGCTACTGGGAATGGGAGCTTTGTTATTGTAGGATTGATTGAAGCGGACGGATTTGACGCCAAGGATGAAGTTGTTGCGGCGCTGAGGAAGATGAAAGACAGTTTGGTGGTGGCGGCAGGAGATGGTGCGATAAAGGATGAAGGAGAGAAGAAGGGAAAGAAGAGGAAAGGTGGAATGGATGACGAGAAGAACAAGGAGAGTAAGGGGAATGCAGGCGCAAGGATACTGCTTCAGAAGCTGGAGTGAAATGTTCAATCTTTCTGGAAATTAAAAAGGTTCAGGCTAGATGAAGAACGCAGACGTGTGGGGTCACAGTTGATGTTAATGATGAAGCTCTTTCTGATGAAGTTACAACACGAACGATATAATAGAAATTGTTTGGAGAGTTTGAATTATATAAGCATTCACAATTTCCTCAAGTATCACTCGTTCTTATCAACCGGCTATTCCGCTCTAAAGAAAGTATCGGGGGGGGGGGGGGGGGGAGATGGAAATGTATCTCTCAACCCTGGCCCCTTGACCAATCTTCAACCACCAACCAATCAGAAACGCGGGAAACAAATTCAAGCCATCAACTTTCCCCCACCAAATTAAAAGTACAGATATTCAGGATCGCTCGTTGCAGATGAAACTTCTAAACACCAAGCCCCAAAAGCTTAAATCTTATATGAACCCAAGAGGAGCAATAATGCACCACCAACCATCGCGCCTTATCCAAACCTGAAACCTCGCCAAGTGCCACCTAACCCACTCCCGGTATTCCGCCCGCCACTCCCTCCAGCACAACAAAATTTACCCAGATGAAGGGATCGTCGCGGCTGGCTCGATCGACGGAAACGAACGGCTTGATAATATCGATTGGTTGGCTGCCTCGTGCTGTTGGCTGGCCGTGAAGGGGAAGGCTGAATGACAACTCGAGGCGCAGCACGAGAACCAAGATGGCGAATGCCCGCCCGAGGTGTGATGGTACGGCACAGGTTTACCTACAAGATTGCGCTAGAGGCCTACCTACTTTTTGCTGATCGTATGGAAGGCTGGTGATTTCTTTCGCTCACGATACTTTTGTATCTATCTATTATATCATCACTTTCGTTTCGTTTCTTGAACGCATCGCTTTTCTTCTTCCATTGTGGTTTGGAAAAAGTCCAGGCGGCTTCATCCTCTTAGTGCGAGACATCGTGTGACAGGCTTGATCTTAAACTTCTATTTACTACACGATGCCCACCTCATCAAGGCTATTGTTTCTATTACCATTATTCCTCCTCTCATCATCACTAGTCGCCGGCGATTTTTTAGACGGGCTACCGAAATGCTGGCGGTCGTGCATCAACAACAGCAATGACCTGAATTGCGACGGATGGGATATACCATGTACAGCCTCCTCCAACTTCCGTTATCGAGATGCCTACCTATATGTGTATTCCGATAGCATAACACTAACTCCCAACCCCTAGGTATATGCAAAGCAAGCAGAGGCGCCTTCATAACCGACACAGTCGCCTGCGCGCGTTCCACTTGCGACAGCCCACACTGGTCCATCGACCTCTTCCTCGGGCCCCTTGAGCTCGCCTGCGAAGTCGTCGGACAAAAGATCCCCCAATCCATCATCAGCAGCGCCGAGTGCGCCGCGACCCAATCCACCGCCGCGCCCACTTCCACATCCAGCGCGCGACATACCTCAAAAGCGCAGACACACCGCTCCGATGTCCAGACGACCGTATACATCACTGAAACTTACACGACTACTATCACGCAGACGACGACGGACGATGCCGGATCGACGCTGTATATAATCATTCCGGTTATAGTTGAGCCGTCGACAATTTTATACGGCACGGCTTCTACGCTAACGGATAAAGGCGTAGCTGCGAGCACTACTACCGACTTCGCCATCAGCACAATCGTTGTTTCTCCCGTCCCAGTTAGCTCATCCGCCGCTGTCACCTCTGCGCCGCAGCAGGCAAGCCAAACCAAAAGCCAGACGTCCTCGACAAGCTCAAAAAAGACGGCCGAGACGAATAATAGCAACGGGAGTCCGTTTACGAATCCGCAAGCGGCAGCGAGCACGCAGACGAGATCATGGGTGCTTGCAGGGCTGGGTCTGCTTGTCGCGCTGTTCTAATTCTTGTGAGGACCTTTGGGGTGAAATTGAAGAGAGCTTGATGTTCTTTTAGCGATTTTGGGTGGTTTCTTTTGGGACGGGGGCTATATGTACATATTGGTAATTATTTGAGACACCGGCTTCTTGGGAGCGGATTGGCTCGTATAAATGGAGTTATATGCTCGTCACACCTACAACCTTTCTCGTTCTTGGCTCGCGGAAGCAATCATAGTGATTTGATAAGAGTTTTTCCTGTCCCAGTTGATTGATTAGTTCAGGGATTGGTACGCCACCCAACGATCGTGTTTTCACTAAGATTTGTGACCAGCATTCTCACGTTACATGTTATTGTCTCCAGGAAAATCACACCTTGGAACTTCCCCCATGGTTTTAGTTGGTTAAGGTGCCTTTCTAATATTGTAAATTGGGATAGAGTACTGTCCGAAAAGGGCTAAGCGCCAAGTCTATTTTTTGTCTCCTCGCTGTCTGAGAATCTCTCCAGCCCGCAACCTCCATCTGATAACGAATATTGCGTCACCCTTGCTGTAGAGGAACACAAAGGAGGCTCAGTACCGCGAGTCAGATTTTCTAGCCGCTAGACCCTTGATGGTACCTGCATCAGTGGGGCTTACGTGGCGCATCTGTTCTCGGGCCTTTTTCATGTCCGACTTTGCCATAACAGAGTTCCCATGGGATCATGCTTTGAACACATGGATGCTTCGTCACCCTACTCCCCGGGTTCCCAAGAGGCTCAAAGCCTCTCCCGTATTCACAGCATATTACCCACCAAATGGGTCCGCGAGACATTTGTGCGAGTTCACGATACACAAATCCCGAGTTCCGGGACGGCTGGCTGGCTCGCTGACCGAGACCGACGCTGACTTCTCGAACACTACCGCAAATGGAAGTCCATCTCATCCTGATGTCATCTGATTGGACTTTTGACGGAAAGCGATGTTCGACCGAATCGAATGGTTGCTGTCACTGGCTATGAGGGCCAAGCACAAGGCTCTGCAACCTATATATGGAGGTAAGGGGCAAGAGTAGAAAGTATGAGCAACTTTCCCTACATACCTGGTTCTCTCTTTAGTTTTGAATACATTTTTTCACTATGAGAGGCTTAATCAGTTTGATTTTATGTGCTATTGGCGCCAGCGTCGTAGAGGGAACAAGGGTCCAGGCGGCGAACAAGCAGTAATCATCTCTATTCCTCCGGCCTTGATCATGGCTAAATAGCAAACAGCCTTTCCGAGCTTGGGACATTGAAAGCAAAATCTCTGCCCAAATTCCTCACAAACAATGTATGGATGCCCTGTGTGTCTTTCTCTCAGGAACTAATCTTTTTTTCCAGCCTCTGCCTTCTGGTTACCCCTGGGGTGATCGGACAGCCAGTAACACCAACCCCAAAGATGCCCCTAGCACGGGAGTAACTCGACACTACGATTTTACCATTAGCAGGGGGGAGCTTGCCCCTGATGGATATCTTAAGAAGAGTGGCATCCTCATCAACGGCCAATTTCCTGGACCAATGATTGAGGCTAACTGGGGCGACTTCATTGAAGGTAAGAGGACAACTTTGTTTCTCTTGGCACAAATTTGTACTGATTGTATTGTGTTCTAGTCAAGGTTACAAACAATATCACAGGCCCAGAAGAGGGCACCAGTCTCCACTGGCATGGCATGCTCCAGTCGGGAACTCCATGGTATGACGGAGTCCCCAGCGTGTCTCAATGTCCAATTGCGCCCGGTGGAAGCTTCACCTATCGATTCCAAGCAAGTGTATATGGAACATCGTGGTACCACTCTCACTATTCTGCCCAAGCTGCTGGTGGCCTGTTTGGCGCCCTCGTCGTCTACGGGCCAAGTCATGTCTCTTACGATGAGGATGTTGGCCCAATTTTGCTTGCCGATTGGTTTCACAAGGATTACTTCAATATCGTCCAAAACATTATGAGTACCAACCAGAGTCTGTGGGCGAATCCCTCGGACAACACGTTGATCAACGGTAGAATGCCTTACAACTGCAGCTTGGTCAAGGATGGAACGCCGTGCGGGAACGCGTCGTACTCTCAGTTCAAGTTTACAACTGGCAAAACCTACCGATTGCGATTGATCAACAGCGGTGCTGCCGGTATGGAATATTTTAGCATTGACGGACACCAACTTACTATCTCTGCCATTGATCTGGTTGATATCGTGCCCTACAATGTGACTGTAGTCACTCTTGGTGTAAGTCGCCTTCATGCGAGCTTGAACATCTGCTAATGTCCTCAAAGGTTGGCCAGAGAACTGATGTACTATTCACACCAAATTCTAATGGCACGGCCAAGGCAATCTGGATGCGTACTCTACAATCTGGAAAATATTGTCAGCGAGCAGCCAACCCCGAAGGCCGTGCCATAATCCTCCTAAATGGTGCTCCCGAAGGGTCTATCCCAACCACCACCGCTTGGCCGCCGCCAGTGGACGATGGAACCTGCAAGAACGAGCCCCTGGAGAATTCCGTTCCGTACTACGTCGAGACTCTCCCCGAGCCTTCCGTTACCTATACGATCGTCATCAATTCCATCATCAATGCCACTGGCCACCAACAATACACCATGAACGGCTACCCCTTCATGGCCGACTACAACGACCCGCTCTTGCTCCTCGCCAACGAAAAGAACTACTCTTACCCCTACAACCCCGAATGGAACGTCATCAACTTCGACCGCAACACGTCAATGCGCGTCGTCATCTGGAACAACAACACTGGCCCTCACCCAATGCACATCCACGGGCACGACATGTACGTCCTCTATGATGGCAATGAGGCATGGAACGGCACTATTGTCAACCCACAGAATCCACAGCGCAGAGACACGCATAACTTGAGGCCACACGGCTGGATGGTGATGCAGTACAATGCGGATAATCCGGGTGTCTGGCCGTTCCACTGCCATATCGCGTGGCATTTGTCCATGGGCTTGTATGTCAATTTGATGGAGAATCCGCAGGAGATCTCGCAGTATGAGATCCCAATGGTGATGAAACAAACGTGTGATGATTGGGATCAGTATTCGAGTACGCATGTTGTGGAGCAGATTGATAGCGGAGTGTAAATATGCGGTTTGAGCAATTTTGGGGGTTTGTGAGTAAGCATGCAAAATATACATAGATTTCCTTTTTTTTTGCATGGGTGTAGGAGTAACTTTTTTTTTTTTTTTTCCCCCTCTCTCTTCATTGTTACTAGGAGTCTGGGTGGACTCGGTGGAGAGGGAGAGGGGATTCGGTTCTTGTGCGACGCGTAGATGGCACAGCCTGTACAAATTGATAATATATTTGTTGTGTTACCCAAAAACTCATTTATTCCTAACGCTGTTTCTTGGGTTCATCTAGCCGTTTTCTGGAACGTGGCATGGCATGCTGACGTCCCTGACCGGTAGACAAGGTTCCAGAAGTGAGGTAGTTTGTGTGGTGCAAAGGCAGAATGGGATTTACCAAGGAGCAAGTCTCGAATAGATAGTGTCTTTCCAATATCCTAGTTTAGTCCTCACTTTTGATCTAACTGGCTCATGGCCAGCTTGTGTAATCCTTACCATCACTATTGCTTGCATTCATCCTACAAGCAGATATTTATTTTCGAACTCGTCCAATCGATTCTTGATTTGTACGAAAACTATACAATTTTGAAACTCTTTCGCATTATATTCGATATTGATTATAAGACAAAACCTTGCTTCGCACTTATTGAACGGCCAGCCCGATTAGCACCCTGAATAGGAAAACAGTGCATGCTCGGCTGGGACTCGGAGATGCTTCTAATCTCCGTCCATATCGCTTTCATGGCGGCCCGCTTTGATCCTTCCCGAGGGGTTCGCGTGGCATTGCCAGCATTGCGCGAGCTGCGCGTTTTGAAGCCCGATGTGAGACCTGGTCTATGGATAGCGAAGTATGATATTCATCGAAGCCTGTCGCCCTGTTGGAGACCTGTGGCGTTCTTGGCGTTCCTTATCCCTGGTCTGATTCGATCGCTTCAAAGATCCTCACCTTCTCTCAATGACCTCACATCGCCCTCCATTCTCCCTCTGTCTGCATCCATCTTCATCCATTGTGTCCCGTATGTCTCTCACGTCATACGAGGCGATACCAAAGGCATGGTTAGCCTGCTGCTACTGTACACCGGCGTCCGACATGGCCGATATCGTGAATGCGACTCAAGAGCAGCAGCTGATAATTTCGGTGACCGACATGAACAAATCAGCTACTGCAGCGCCACCGGTAGGCCGTAGGTAGCTAGTGATGCCCCTCTTGTGCTCATGTGCTGTGGAACTATGCAACATGTTTCTTGGATCCAAGCCATGCACCAATGTTTACTTTCCGTCTTGTCGGTCTTCGAGCGCCCTAAACTCCGTTCAGTTCCTCCACAGGCTCCCAGGTAAGAGGGACAGTCTGCGTACTGGAAATCAATGAGCCCGACCGTTTCTACAGCCTTGTTGGCTGTATTCTTCCCTCCTCTCTCTCAGTCGCCGTATTGTTCTGTTGATTTGGCTTTTTCCCTTCATCAATGCTCCCGTAATTTCTCATTCAACCGACCATCTGCTACATCTTGGCAACAATATAGCACGTCCTAAGATCAAGTCTATAACATAGCCAACCTCAGAGTCTTATTTCAGCATCCGAGAGTGACAAAATGTCACAAGAGGGCTACAGTCCTCCTCGCGCACGCGGGCCTGGACGATCTTTCAGCGGACGGCAACCACGAGATCTCGTTCTACCCAGAAGATACTCTCCAGTATCCCCAGTATCAACTGAAACCCCATTGGCATCGAGGAATCCCTTTGCATCAGCGCAGCATGCTCCTATCCCTGAGGTGACCGACGGCTTCACTCCAGGGCAATGGACGGCTATCGAGGCCTTGATTTCTCGAGCCACGGACACGGCAGTGCAAAGGACTCGACAAGAGTTGCGGGACGAGTTTGCTGCCCAGCAGCGTTTGAAAGAGCGTGAACGTGCAGCACCGATACAGTACAGGGCAGATCCCGTTCCAGAAAGGATATTACCACACTTGTTCGAGCCGGCCTACTTTGGAACTCATGCCGATGCAGCTTCTCGACGGCGGGATGCCACACCGCCGACTGGTTACCACAGCGATATAGGCACAGAAAGAATTCTCCCAGACTTATTCGAAAATGATCGTTCGGCTACCAGAATCAATCCCGAACCAAACCGCACAAATCACCCTGAACGTAGACGAAGCCGCCTAGAGAGAGGCCTGTCCTTCCGAAGCCTGAATCGAAGAAGGTCACTTCGAGATTCAATCAAAAGCATCGCGTATCTACCTCCAGTAGACCCATATTTCACAGTGGTCGACGATGTTGTCATTCAGCAGGAGATTGCCGATCTTGAAAGATTGATAGCCGAATCGTGGGAAATACCGGAAGATACTACGTCCCTTGGACGGAGCAGCCAGTCAACTCTTGAGTTGATGTCTTTGGGCGACCCAGCGAAGGCACACCAAACGGAAGCACAATTACCCAGCAGACCCCCCGCAGCCCAAAACTTGCCCACTGGTGGCAGGTTGGCGATTCTGGCAGTCTGTATCTGTATGGCTGTTTTCCTACAAGCTCTGGTATGTCCATTGTCAACTAAATCACTAGTACAGTATGCATACTAACAGCCATTCTAGGATACCACAATCATCTCTACTGCAATTCCCAAAATTGTTAAACAATTCCACTCGCTTTCCGACGTCGGCTGGTATGGCTCCGGCTACTTTCTCACCACCTGTGCCTGCCAACTGATCTGGGGCCGCATCTACACCTTCTACAACCTCAAATATGCCTACCTCTGCTCTATTACAATCTTCGAAGTTGGTAGCCTGATCTGCGGCGTAGCTCCCAACTCGGTCACTCTCATAGTCGGACGTGCTATCTCGGGTCTTGGATCCGCTGGAATCTTCGCCGGCAGCTTCATAATCATCGCGTTCAGCACTCCACCCGCAAGCAGACCGAAATATTCGGCATTGCTCGGAAGTATGTACGGTATCGCCTCCGTCATCGGCCCTCTCATCGGCGGTGCCTTCAGCGACAAGGCCACCTGGCGCTGGTGCTTCTTCATCAACCTTCCCCTAGGTGCTGTCGTCATAACCGGGATACTTTTCTTCCTGCGTCAGCCCGCCCAGAACGCCACTCTCCGCAATCTTCCCAACAAGGAGAAATTCAAACGCCTCGACTACCACGGCACACTCGTCTTCCTCGGCGCCCTGACCTCCCTCTTTATCGCACTCGAATGGGGTGGTGCGAAATACGCTTGGAACAGTGCTCGCATCATAGTTCTGCTCATATTCTTCGGGCTCGGTGTCTGTGCCTGGGTCGCCATACAGGCATGGAAAGGCGAGTCTGGCACAGTGCCGGCACGCATCATCTCGCAACGCAGCATCTGGACGGCGGCGTTTAGCTGCTACTGCATGGGCGGCGCGTTCTTCATCCTACTCTATTTCATCTCCATCTACTTCCAAGCCATCAAGTCCGCCTCGCCGCTCAAGTCAGGCATCATGTCCCTCCCCACCCTCCTGGGCCTCACGCTTGGCATGACGATTGCGGGACATACGCATCGATTTGTCAAATACCACGCTGTGTATATGATCTCGTCGGCTGTACTCGCAACGATTGGGACGGGTCTGATCAGTACATGGATGCCTGATACCAATCACTCTGCCTGGATAGGCTACCAGGCCCTCTTCGGCATCGGCCAGGGGCTCGGCTGGCAGCAACCCCTCCTCATCGCGCAAACCTTCCTCGAGAACAAAGACATACCCATCGGCACGGCGCTCATGAGCGGCGTTAAGCTCTTCGGCGGCGCAACCTTCATCTCCGTCGGCTCAGCCGTCTTCAACAACCGGCTGCACACTCTCCTCGCTCAGATCCCCGGCTTGGATGTCCACGCTGTAGTTGCTGCCGGCGCGAGCGAGTTGAGAAGTGCTATAAAGGACCCGGAGATGTTGGCCAAGGTGACGTTAGCGTATGATGAGAGTCTGAGGATGGTGTTTCATATCTCAGTTGTGCTGAGCTGTTTGGCTGTGCTCGGGGCATTGGGGGTGGAGTGGAAGAAGGGGCCCGAGTCGAAGGCTCCAGGGGGTGGTCCACCGCCGATCTCGCCACCTCTTCCTCCTCCACCCCCGCCACCTATGACGAGTCCAAGGCCTGCTACGCCTAAGGGGCCGTTGGATAGGTTCTAGGTGGGAGTAGTAGGGTGGGAGAGGACATGTTGTCAAGGTCTTTGAGCACTGACCATGATTTCTAGATTATTTCATACCGTCTATTTAGTACATGTCTAGACTGCATTGTCTTTTTTTTTTTCTCTCTTTTCTTTGTACTTATTCTATAGCATATTAGTCCCGGGGGGGATATACTTTTAGGAAAGAGAACTTGGGGCAACCAGGGGCTGGGAGGTCTGGGATCGGAGTTCGGAATTTGTATATGATGTATTGCCATTTGCGGCTGTTTTGTACACACTCTAAAGATTGCTGATTTGGAATCTAGAGTTGTGAATGTCGGAATCTAAGACTTGAGAATTCCGACATGAGTAAAAACTGTAACAAGAACAAGTTCTGGACCACAGTTGACTACAACAAAATTCCCGGAGCCCAAACATCACTCTCGTTGGGCTCATCCGGCACAATCTTCCCGAGCCGCTGCTGTATCCACACAATGCTTTCGCGATGGGAACCAGTTGCCCCCTTCCAGCGAAATTCTACCCATGCCGTCTCTCAATTCCATGGTCGACTTAGTTTTCATAGCAATCAATACTGCAGTCGACTCGAGCGCACACATGACAGCCAGAACCAACAGAGTCCGTCCATAAGCATCCCTGAAACCGGGACCAGCTCCATATTAGCGGAGCAGTTTGGCAATCGCTTCGTCCCCATTCCTGGACGCCGGGGGGGAAAAAA
>KV744951.1:50414-71807 GCA_001692735.1 Lepidopterella palustris CBS 459.81
GGGGGGTGTCTGGACTCCAAGACTCTCCACATCGAAATTCAGCAAACTGGGGTCCGCATCTTTTCGGAGCAGCAGCTGGGCCGCCTCCTTGCGATCTCGGGATACTGCTGCACAGCGCGGCCAGCGGACCATTTCGTATGACCCGATCGTTGTTTCCGCCTCGACCGCCGCTCCGCAACCTTTGTATACCCGTAGTTGGCAGCCTCCCCGAGCAAGTTGAGTAGTCCGTGGTGGTCTCTCTCTCTCTCTCTCTCACCCACGCTCTGAGGCAGTAGAGCCTGGATCAGTACAGAAGTCACCGCTGTGCGCCCGTTCGCTACACGGTGTAGTAAATGGGCGATGATGTCATATATTGGTCGACAGATGTGGAGGCTGACGTTTCGTTCTGCATCTCCTTGGGGCGTGTGACTGGCCCCAGTTCCTCATGGCGTAGGTAGTCCATAAAGAGCGGCTATCGAAATATTACTTCCGACCTTTGGCCCGATATTGTATGCGGGCTTTTGCATCAGGCGCAGTGCTTCGTCTCCGTCCGATCGTGTCTCGTTGCTCATATACGGTCCAGTTGCCATCAGTGCTGCCGAGAGTGAAAGCAAGATAGGATAGGTCAGACATTTTGTTGCGATGATGGCTTGGCCGTCAAGAAAGGTAGTCTCTACATCTGAGCTTTAGGTGATGGAAGTGGTTTTCGTGGACCAGTCTGACAGTTTTGCTCTCCTTGTCAACAAATGGCCATACGACAGCATATGGAGAGCAGGACAGCTTCGTCGGGAAAGGCTTCCGCATTAAGTAGTCCATCGTCCCCGGCTTCAACGGCCATGGCGACTTGGACTTTTTCAATACTCAACGGTCGCGTAGCATAGAAGGCCCAGGCAATAACGCCCCTTGCGAGGCTGGCGGTTGTCATCTTCTTCTGGGCTGCAAATCCTTTTCCAGGTATCAGCATAGACGTCATGTAAACCTTTTTGGCAGCTGGTCGAGGGCCTCGCAGAGGTGCGCGACGGCGGGTTTCTGCATCAGTGAGTCCATGAGCAGCCGGGCCCATAGAATCCTTCGGCATTATTTAGTATTACTTTCTGTCGAACTGGCACGGATCTACAGCGGCCTAGTATTGAACTAGCTAGGAGCTTCTCGTAGGTTCTTCGCCACTTCTTCTAAACTGTCCTTTGCCACTACTTCTCTTCTTCGCCACCACTGTCTCTCTTCTTCACCACTACCTCTAGACTGTACTTTGCCACATTCTCTTAGTATATATAGAGCCCACTTTCGTAGAAGCAATAGACAAGGAAGACAATTTGAACTCCCGAACCAAACTGCTCGGGCAGTTCTACACTTTCATAGACTCTCACGCGTAATGGGTATTAAGAATCTATTACTAGGACCGCTTACATGCCATGAGCCTTCTGAACGACGGCATTGATAACCGTCTGTTCGAGACCCGAAGCTTTCTGCACCATTCTCTTCAACCCCTTCTCCGTGTCAATTCGATCCTTGACATAGGACCCAATATCGGTGTCACTGGCCATTTTCTCGAGGCTCTTCAATTCATTAAAGGCTACTTCAACTCCTGATGCTTGCCGCGACAAGATCAATAGGTTGTGGCTCGCGATCGCTTCTGTAATCCGTTTAGTAAGTTTATCCTCAGTACGGTTTCCTCATCACATTCACCCAGGCCATCGACAACAATGGACGTCTTTTGGCGAGTAATCTCGTTGTAGAGGAACGCTGACACCTCGGTCAGGGCCAACTTCGTGTTCATTTCTGTTCGCCGCTTGTAAAGCTCTTGGACCTTTTCGGAGACAGTCGCACGCCGCCAGAGGAGCCGTCGCAGTAGATGAAAGCTACCCAGCTCCCGCCATTTGAGCAGTCAGGCTAAAGCTTATGAATAACTGCGGACCTGTGGAGGGCAAGTCAGTGTGGTTGAAGACGGGCCCCACATTTGCATGGGTATAGCTAGAGTACTTGCGCTAACACAGTTTTCCCTGCGCCATCTGGGGATGGGCTAGTAGGCGGTTCATGCTATAACGAACTCGTGGGGCGGGAGAGAAGTGGTGCACTCGATAAGCCATCTTATCCCGCAAGTAAATTTAACAATCTTAGCTCTCTTAAATTATGGCTCTTTGGCATTGGCGAAATAGGTTGAAAGCTTCCAAGAGGTTGAAAGCTTCCAAGGGGTTGTGGGCGCGTGCTGCGTCACAGGGGCCGAAGTAGAGGAGGTTGTCTTTGAAATACTACGTCTATGCCATATTCCAGGCATGCAAGAGGGGTAGTTTGGTTTCCCACTTTTTCCCTGCCCTGCGAGAAGAGCTTTGGCTGAACGGAGTTACGTATGCCCCAATACCATATAATTTCAGCATGCCCGCTTATCCATTCTAGCAAATGCGTCGTCTTGCTTCGCCCAGAAACGTTACTGGGGATAACCAATCCAGGATTCGCTGGGTCTCCTTATCTGTCTGGCAATTGGCAAGGGAAACCCGCGCCTTTCTGTCAGCTATTAGGGTCACAGCTCAAGCGCCACCACACTAGCCACTGCATCAGGCCTAGTAATAGGGGTATGATGACTCTTCCTCGATAGTATATAAACAGGAGCTTCCGGCTCTTTCAATCGACAGAGTTCTCTTCTTCAATATATCAGCACTTTCCTCAGCTGACACTTTCAATCCGGCCTCACTCTGCCACTTTGTGTCCAATCGCTGAATCACCGTTCTGTTATCCAGGAGAGAAGTCATTTATCTGCTGCATAGATGTATCGAGAGCTAGGACGTGGTCGTGTTCCAGAAGGGAGTATGTATCAACGCTCCCTTTGATAGAAACGACGACACGGGATCGAAGCTGCTCACGGACCGAGTCCAGCCTTTGCTTGGTTTGATGGCTTGGCGGTAGCTTTTCTCTTTGTTGCGTTTGCCATCGAGGTGAATTTGAACATGTTTAGTAGCTCATTGGTGATTTTGATGGCTTCATTGGCAAGATCCTCAAGCTCTTGACCACCCTTTGAAAAGGGGGTCTCGATTCCGCAGAAACAAAATTTCTTATTCAAGATCTGAAAGGTCATCCACGACCCTCTCTTCAGCTCCTCATTTTCGACGGTTGAGCTATCCGTAGGGATCTCCCGCCCTGCGGATAGCAGTTTTTGCGGAGTGGTCCACGACCTGGTCAGAGATCGTTTTGCGAGTAATCAATCAGACAGATAACTATTCTGCTGACTGCTAGGAAATCTCCGAAACCTACTTGTATGATGTTAGCAGCAAGGGATAATGCCGCTCTTGCTTCTGCCATAGCGGGAAATCGAAAGCGGCGGGGCTGGTCGCCCGGGTAGGTAGCAAGAGCGCGGTTGAAGAGACGAGATTCTGAACTTTGCGGGGAGGACTGAGAGGCATGAAAAGGCAAAAGTCTTTCAGCCTCACACCTGCGCCCAGCGCCTATTCATCCAATATCAGCTGCTACACACAGTTGTGCCCATGGATCGGTTCGCTAATGAATCAGATTGGATTCGGTCGCTCGATTCGATAAACCGGTTCTAACTTTCATATGGCTCTCTTGACGAAGTAAATTGGGAAAGCTGTTGTGGAACCCGTAAAGTTGTAAATTTATGCAGCCACTGTATATTGTATAAAGAAGACCAATTGCCGCCTACTGAAGTAGTATAACCCCGTTACCTTGTTTTATAAGCCAAATTCTGATCCAACAGGCTTTTCAATTGAATGCTGGGTTTGATCTATTGGATGCATGACCTCGGAGCTCAAAACACCATGTCAAGACTTGTGATAGCTGAGACGTGCATATAATTACTGGGCGAGCTTCTAGTCCCGCTCTTTGGTAGAGTACTGCTAAATCGGAGACAGATAGTGGTTAATCCGAGGTAGCCAGTTCTGTATCTGTCCATGCTGCTTTACAGCAAAAGTAAGACGTAAAATTTATTCTGAGGTTGCTTGCACAACAAAATCGGCCTATCTATGGCTCAGATTTAGACTCGGAGTGATGGGATCGTCCTGGAGCCTGGAGCCATTTCCGTAGTGACCTCCAGCATAGATTAAGGCCCTACACCCACAACACAAAATCCTAGGTCTCGAATCAGGGAGCAAAAGTCAAGGAATTAGACTAAGGGCCTACATTGAGGCACCAAAGTTTTAAGTTTCCAAATTCTACGCAATCGAGTCTGGTCTGGCCTGGTCCTATCATCGATGTAGAGACAGAGGGCGTCGTTGGAAAGACTGGACGGGGCACTGGCTGCTTCGCGAACTGTTCTCGAGCTGTGGTGTGATGTGATACTGCGTCTAGAACAACAAGTCCACACGGGCAAAAGCAGTCGTCTATATTGATACCGATCTTACACCGCCATGTTGCAAAAACACGGTGAGCTGAATGAGAGCGCTCCTTTCTCACATTCTTTTTTTTTTTGATTATTGAACATTTGGGATGGTTTCTGCAGTGAGCTGAAACTTCATAGAGTATCACCCGGCGCGTTCTCCTGAGATAACGGAGCAGAATGACGATGCCACACTCTTCCACCCCCATCAAAACTGCCCGATTCCAAAGCTGAGATACGACCGAGTTCTGGGAAGAGAGGTTTCGAGTAGAGACAACGTGTTCGGCGTCCGAAAGAGATGACACGAGATTAAGATTGTGTAGAGTGAGATAGACGAATCCTAATCAGTTTGACTATTAGAATCAGAATCAGCTCGGTAAAACCGAATGAACTCTCCACCGTCTCCAAGACGGAAGTGCCGAAGAAACTTCAACAAGAGACCAACCCAGCGCCTGAAAAAGATCTAGCTGGTATATCAACATACTGCGGCTGAACTCACTTTGTAGTTTACATAATAACGTCGTGCGACCATTCCATGGCTCGAATAGCGAGACTGAGCAATAAGCTTACCTTGCGTCCTTTCATTACAGTCCCAGGCGATACCGTGACTATACCATACATACCCTTCTTCTTGTAAAACTGTTAACTAGTCTACCAAACTACCCAGCAAAAGAACATGCCCGCCATCCTTGCAGAAGTCTCCCTAATATAGCGAAGGGTTGTGAGGCTCGACTCGGTTCCCGGCTCTCACCGAGGTCACTGGTTCACTCCAGCCTTTTCTCCCCAACTACCCAGTCCCAGCCCTCTCCTCCCCACCACCCATGTCCACACGTGCGGGACCCATCACCCTGCATTACCCCAAACATGACAAATTTTTTTTACTTCTACTCTCGAGCTTCAGAGAGGGTGGGTGCCAGGGCTCGAGCTCGGCGTCCGAACGCCAGAGCGTCGGAATAGTATGTTTTCGCAATTCCCAAATCAAGTTGGAGTGCCCGGGAGAGGGGAGAAGCCTTGGTATTGAAATTAGCGGTGATAACGGTGATGAACATATTAAGGGGGTGTGTATATACCACGGGCCGGTGTCGGTATGTCTTGCATGGACGCCCTCGCGTGGGGAGCCGCCTGAGATCTGGAAGACGCTGGACGCCATCTCGGGTCTCGCTCACACATGGCGAATGGGCAAGGAAGGAGGCGGTAGGCTGTTTGGCAGATACTACAGATTCAGCCCAACCCAATCCAACCCAGGACCAGCACCCAGCATCCGGGAATGGCCGAGTGGCCGATCGCCGGTGCCGGATACACGCTACTGGAGCTGTAGTGGAGAGTTGTTATAGGAGCCACCAACTGTCACTGAGTAGACCACCATACCCGTGCGTAGTGGATCAATGAGTGGAAAAAAAAAAATTATCCACGATTTTCCACACGCCCCTGCAGCTCCACGTGCACAAGCAGTATTCTGCAGGGCGTGCAGGTGGGCAAAAATGGATGTGAGATCCGCTCGAAGCGTTCGAATATAGAGTCGAGGGGTGAGGGATACGGCGAGGGTACTTTCTCATTCCGTGTCGTCGTATAAGAGAAAGCTTGGAAAGCTTGGAAGGTATAGATATGAGACTTCAAACGAGTACGTAAGCACGTGATTGGTACGTTTTACCTACTACCACCTGGGTTGGTGAAGAGTAGTACCAGACTAGCATGGCATGGGAACGTGTGAAATCAGGATAGATCTTCGCTCTCGAATTGAAGCCCGCCACAGCAGAGCAGAGCCAGTGCAGAGAGCAGCAGAATCAAAGATCCCTCCACAGCCTCGGCGTCCGAAACGAATCTTCACTTTCGATCAGCACCCTGTGCGCACAGAGCATCAGATACACACCTGCATCCACCAAGGCCAGGGCAGCAGTGAATGGATTGCGTCATCCCAGCAAAAAGAACATGTTGTTTCTTAAGTCGGTGCGCTCTGCAGGCCTGCCGCGTGGTCAACTCAGATCTGAGGCCAAAGATCTCACTGTAGGGCGTACCCATCCACTCCGTGGCCTCCCTTCCTGCTAGCCCAGCCAACAGCCTCATAGGAATCTTCAGGGCTATTTCTCCCGCCTGGGTGTCTCGGCAACCGAAGTGCGCTGTTCTCTCTCTCCTCTCTCACTCACTCACTCACTCACGCTCGGACCGGACGCGCCAGACCGGCATTGGCGAATCAGACGGTGAGAAGCTAAAGCATGGAAGAGTGAAAGAGAGAAAAAGCAGTCGGCAATGTCGGTGATGATGAAAAACGCGCTGGAGGCTCCCGAGACAGATCACAGTCGAGTACGAGAAACGCGGTGGCTTGCAGCAGCCTCGCCTGGAAGAGGGAAAGTGCACACCTTCCCTTTGCGGCTGGCTGCAGCATGTGCGGAAGGTGCGTAGAACACACGCTAGAAGCATGGCGGAAGGCGATACTATTACTATTGAAGCCCTGGCGAAAAGAGCTCGGGACAGGGCGGCAGAGGCGCAGGGATCGTCTGAAAACGTGCAGCGCGAAAGCTTGTGACTGTCGCTGGGTTGCTGGTGTTGGTGTTGGGGTAGGTAGCCAATTGGTTTCTGGTCTGGTCTTGCCTGGTGTGGTCTTGCACGTGGTCCGTCAGTAAGCGCTATGCCAACTCCCAATCTCCATGCTCCCGTTCCACGGTCTTGCAGATATTGGCTCTAACTGTGCTGCTGTGGTTGCTGGTTGCTCATCCTAGATCTTCATTGCCGATACCCATGACTTAGCATGTCACTTATCCAACCCCGCCGTCTCAAATACTGTCTGAACTCAGGCTTAGGTTAAGCATCTGTCTGAAGATTTTGGTTACGGTGCTATCTACCAAGCTTTTTTACCGGTTCTGGTGCTGCACAAGAGTGGAAGGACTCGTACCCTTCTGGCTTCGATTCTGCTTCTGCTGCGTGACGACCCAAGCCTCTAAGATTGGGCTTAGCAGTATATTAGATAGATGAGCGCAACTCTATCCCCTTTGGGACTTGTTTCCAGATTGCCCTACATGACCGTTGTGGGGGAGCGGAGGGGAGGGCAGAATTAAGAAGAGTCCGAGCTTAAGCTCTACCCGTATTGTTACAGTAAGTAAAAATGGCCAAATATGATGTGTACAGTGCCGCCAAGGGTTCACTCTAACACGCTCTCTCGACGTCAGCTGCGCATGTGTTTGTAATTGAACAGTTGCAGTAGCTATTATTACTGGTCCAGGGTGCGCTGGGTTCTACGCGAGGCTTCATGCGGGGCTTGGACCTTGAACGGTGAAGACGAAAATTCAATGGTTGCACGACAGGTACCAGCATGGGGAAGATACGGTCAAGGACGAGGAGCAGGGACGACACAGCCGGTGAAAAGTCGTTGTTTCGTGGAAATGGAAATGGATTCTCGCGCTACACGCTCGGGAGTTTGCTGTGGAATAAAAAAAAAAATGCCAATAATGCGCTGGGATGATCAAAGATCGTGAGTATGTATAGGTGAATATAAGCATATATACGTATATAGATGCAAAACTTGAAAAGATCTCACAATCCAGGCCGTTCGTGTTAGCTGTTACAATGCGAATGAAATGAACCGAAAAGAAACCCGTCATACATCGCTCAAAAGGCAAGAGCCGCCCCTATTCCTTCCCCACCCAAAAAAAAAAAACCCACCCACACCCCCAAAAGCCAACTAGAAAGCTCGAAAAGCCGCGCCCAAGTCTAATGATACCCCAAATCCAACACCACCCCAAAAAAAAAAAAAAAAAAAAAAAAAAATCTTTTTAGTAAGAGATCGTAAGAAGTGTGTATAATCGAAAGTAGTGGTCAAACAGCCTCCTATGAACAAAACATGACATGTCCTCGTATTCGTAATGATGCCACCACACCATCTTTACACCATCCTCACTGCTCCTCGGTGCTCCTCAATGCCGTGCTGACCTCCTTGGTCGCATTGCGTAGCTCCCCTCGCAAGAACTTCTCCAGCGCACCGTAGATTCCGTCTCCACCAGGGCCACCCCTGCAGTATCGCCCAGCAAAAGCGTCAATGAGCTTCGATACCTTACGAAGCTCGTTGAGTACTAGTTGTAGCTTGAGATGTTGCTCGTCCTCCGAATCAATCTGGTATGCCCCCATTGTAATAGGTATGTCCAGCACCATCTCCCTCTCCACATTTGTATCCATGCCCCAGGGCGTGCTCGAGCCCGAGGCGGCCGAGGACATGGGACGGCTGTTACTTGTTCGAGAGGATGTGCTACGCCCGATAGCGCCATAGCAGGAGAGTATCTTCAGAATGATGAGGGCTATGGCGAGCACTAAGCCAGAATTGCTCGAGCACGGGCATTGCAGAAGCTGGTGGAAGGTGGTGATGGCCCGACGATTTGTTGCCAAGACCTGATCAATTGTCGACGGGGCAGCAGGATTGTTTTCATCGGACCCGCTGCTTGGGTTGAACGTCGTGCAGAAGCTTGAAGGCAAGTGAAGGCTCTGAAGTGTGGCGCTGGCGAGGTTCGTGCAGGATGTGCTCCGTCCAGAGTGTTGCGGCCGACGTTTTTCAGCCGGGGTCTGAACTGTCGCTGGCTCGGCGGGATATTGAAAAGCACTTGTGCACGATTGGCCACCATGAACGTCGAAAGAAGGGGAGAATTCCAGGTCAGATCCATGAAATTGGTCTGTCGATCCTGAGGATACCCGAGCCAGATCACTGCCATGATCGGCAGAGCCCCAATTGTCCATGAAGTTCATCGAGCCCTCGAGCGCCAAAAGGGCCGAAGTTGAGAGGAGTGTCTCGCTCGTGAATGTATTGGGATCTACGCTAGCCTCCGTCATGAAGTTCAGGTCATTCCACGGAAGAGAAGGCGAGTGATCGTAGTTGAGAAGAGAGTTGTCGAGCCCAGCATCGTTAAGGTGATCTGGGATGCTTCCCCCGCCGAGCTGTTGGTCATTAAGAAAAGATTTATGCGAGTCCCGTTCCGGTGTAGACAGTCCACTGGATCTTCGCGGCGAAGATTTGGTGCCCTGCTGCTTGGGTGTGCTCGTTTGGTTATTATCTTTTCGAGCAGACGCTGGAGGCTTGCCCATACGCCGTGATATGCTATAATTGCATCGCATACCGGAGTTGAGACAGCGTTGACATACTGGGCGCTCTCGGTCACATTTGACTTTGGCGTTGGCACAGATGTCACAGGACGATCTCAGCTTGGGTGGACGGTCGGTGTTCCGGCGTGAAGTTGATGGTCTAGAAGGTTGAGTCTCGACAGAATCGATTTCCATGTCTGCGGTGTATGCCTCCATTGCAGATTGTGGGCTGGGATGTCCTTTGGAGTCGAAGGTGTAGTAGTGGGTTGGTTGGCTGGTTGGTTGGGATGGAGGTGATTCTGGAGCGGAAGCAGGGTGCACTATATATCTCCCTTGACTTGATGTGGATGTACCCGAGAACCTGGCTGACCTGTAAACGATGTAGAGGGCTGGTGCTGGACAAGGTGCTGAGCGTAGGAAAGAACAACAACTGCTGCACGCCTCGAAATAAGCTGAGTTTAGGCCGGGCCTATGGCGGGTCGCAGGCCGGCTATTATCAGATTAACGACTCGGAGACCATGCGCAGTCAGTCATAACGTCTTGCGTATAATTCACCTGCTCGGGAACATTGGAAATACAGCCCCCTCGTGGGTTTTGTTCAGTACAGCGGTTTAGAGCGGGAGGTTTGAGGCACAGACACAGACCATGCTCAAAGCTTTCTTGCCTCATTCGCCGCCCATGCAGCACGACGTAACGGTCAACTTGAGCTCTCAGAAACACACATTGACACTTGGGTCCAATACGAGTTCCAAAGGTTAAAAAATTTTCCCGAGCTTCGGGAAACCTAGAGGTCAGTAAAGGCATCAACTCCAACCGGCGGAAGATTCCATGCTGAAACAGACGTCAAGGCGCTGTAGGTAACATAGCCTCCACCACAGTTTAGCAAGATGGCAAGACGAGTGAATGAGGCTGGGGGTACGGCAAATGAGCAAGTGAGCGAGCTCGATATGGGAAGCATCTGGGCATGATTTGGAGGGCTGGCGTTTCTTAGCCGGACCGACGTGCATGTTCCCAGAAAGGGTCTTGGGTGGAGAGCGGATAGGGAATGGATCGGGTATTTTGGGTGCTGGCATGGATCAGCTGCATTCGAACTCTGTTAGATAACGGTGGTGGCCGTTGGGGGCGCCCCGCATATCCACGATTCTGTATGGATCGACGGCTCAGAGTCCCTGACGGGGAGACTGCCGACCTGATACCGCGATGAAAAGCATTGCAACGTGGAGAATACGAGATCGTCTGTCCGCTAGCCACATTTTGTCAATTCATAGAGAACAATCAAATCAGCTGGCCAGGCCCATTGAGGAATTTGATGGGAGAAGTGAGGTGCAGCAATTGGCTGGAGGTGCAGCATGCTGGCGAAGTCCGTGGTACGGGCACATGAAGTCGGGAAGGGAAGGACCGTTTGCCAGGATAGCCTTCTCTCAAGCCTCAGCCGAGGAGATGAGGGATCTAGCTGCTGGGCCAGCGGTTGGACGGGTAATGACAAGGGGTAGCAATAAACCAGGCGCAAAAAGGTCCAATTTCTGGGCAATATAGTGACATTCCAGGTGTGCCAGGACGAGCAGCAAGACAGCTTACACCAGGCTGAGGGACGAGGAAGCTCTGGTGCAAGGCGCTGAGGCGATCAGCGTTGGGATTTACATTTCGCCGAGGGTGGCGCGTCTTGGCGCGTCTTGGCAGCTCGTATTCGATCGCCTTGTGAAACTTTAAAACTGTCACGTGATCAGGCTTGACCTTCCCCAAGAGCAAGCCAGGAATAGAAAAACATTTTTTTACTGAGCTCAGGTTCGGAATGCCTTACAGGTGTTGATAGAGCTGCGGAGAATAACGCAGAATAAAGTTGTCGGAATCACAGCATTTTCACCGCCGTTGCCAAATGTTTCACGAAAACAGATATAACACGGATGCACCACAGCCTTGCGAGTCCCGGAGGATCAGACATGAAACATATGGCCAAAACAGATGCATATGGTGATTGACAAGGGCACGACGCTGATCGATCAGCATCAATCGCCCTTGAGAAGGCTCGGGCACAAAGACGGGACTCGGAAAGGCTCGTTTGGGACGCTGTTCAAGCCTTGAAGCCAAGTCTCTAGACAAGCTTTTCCTTTGTTTGCTGACTCATTTTGCCCTGTGGAGGCTTGTTGGCGTGGCAATCCCGCCGCGCCTCTGACGATGTTGTCCAACCATGTTGTCCAACCATATTTGAAAAGCCAATGATGCAAACGTGCCAACCTTACCTTGCAAGAGGCCTCCTGCGGTGAGAAGCATTCCAGTAGTGAATAGGTCATCAACGTGTCTCCCTGTTTCTCTGGAACCGTCGGCCACATTACTTTTCTGGCTGCGACCGGGTTTCAAGCAGGTCCAGGGCAACTTCGGTTACCGTGGAGGCTGACCGTGCCACAATCAATTGCTGCTAAATTGGGAAGCGCTGAGTTTGTAGGCGGCAGTCAAAAGGCAGCTCGCCTTCGCTGTTCAATCAAAAGTTTCAAGGAACTTCGTATCGCGCCATCGCTTCTCACTCAATCACACTCCATTCACCAAACTCTTGTCCTCAATTCACATCTGTCCATTTCATTAGCCTTGTCTCACCCAATCACCTTGGCTGCAGCTACAAAAACCACCACAAACACATAAGCCTCCACAAAGCCTCCTCACAACCACTTACAGCCCCGGAAACCTTCAGTCAATAGAAATGGCATCTACCACCTCCTTCCTTGCGGCCACCAAGGCCCGCCGTTCCATGTACGCTCTCGCCAAGGAGTCACCAATCTCCAACGAGCGTATCCTTGAGATCGTCCAGCATGCTCTCAAGTACGCGCCATCCCCTTTCAACGTCCGCAGCACCCGCTGCATCGTCCTCTTCGGCGCGGAACACGACAAACTCTGGGACATTGCGTACAAAGCTACCGAGGAGACCACCCCTATGGCCCTGCCAATCTTGGGCCCAAAAATCAAGGGCTTCGCTGCGGCATACGGCACTGTGAGTTAAAAATATGCCACGTCTCGAGTTGCTACCTAATATATCTATTTACAGTGCATGTTCTTCGACGACGACACGGCAGTCAATGAACTGACTCCCCGCTTCGCTGCGCTGTCTAAGCAATACCCTGAATGTACGTCCTCCGTCACCTTTACTTCACTTGCCAATGGACTGACGACGGGATCTAGGGTTCGAGCACTCCAACGGCATGAACCAATACATCGGTAGGTCTCCCTATGTAAATTTGAAAATACGAATACCGGCTAAAGATACGTAGTCTGGACCGCTCTCGAGGCTGAGGGCTTGGGCTGCAACCTCCAGCACTACCAGCCCATGATCACTCCCGCCGTTGTCAAGGAATGGAACGTGCCGGCCAGCTGGCACTTGAAGTGCCAGATGGTCTTCGGCAAGCCAACTGCTGGCGCTGGCGAGGAGAAGCCCAAGCGACCCGCCGAGGAGAACATGAAAGTCTATGGCAACTAAGAGAGCCAATTTTCTCCATCTTTTGTGCCTTTTTGAACTTGGCCACTAGCGGAGTTGAAGCGGATTGCAGCGAATTTCCTGGGGAACTTCACAGATGATTCCATGGTATCCAAACTGGTTTTTGGGAATAGATGAATAGATTATGTTCTTGATGGCCTTGCTGCAATTGAGTGTGTGAGTGTGTTATATGAATGGCTTACCCCGCCCCCACAAGGTCCCTGCATTCCCCGCCCTAATTGGGCGACCCTGACTAGCTAGTGGAAATGATCGCCGCCGCGATGCCCTCGCTGAGAATGGCAAGCAGCTGTTACACCCTGCACATCCATTCTACATCCATCACTCTACATCTGCATCCCGCTCCTCGCATTCCTCGCGTTCCTCGTGTTCCTCAGTTTCCTAAACACCCCTCGACGAGGCAGATATAGTGATGGATTAGCCCTCCCGACTGATAGCAGTTGGCCGGTAGTCTCGTGCTCGCAAAACCGTCTTGATTGGATACCTAGCTGAGGAAACCAGTATCTATTGACCATTCAATTCCCTTCTTTCTCATATTCCCCGTATTCCCAAACCGCCATCGAAGCATGCACGCAGCCTCACTGAGCTTTTATCTTATCCTTCAAGTATCCTTGCGGGAAGGAGCCGGATCGACTCAGGCCAAATCAAAGATCTGACTAATGGCGAAGACTGCAACAAATCGGTATCGACATCTCCTAGACAGCGCCACCTTTTCGGAAGGATCTGAGCCAGGAAAGCACATCGATTCTCCTTGTTCTGATCATAAAACCAACAGTTATGACGATGGCCAAGTTTCACGCTGATTACGGAACCCAACAAAGTACTATCCCGCGCCCTGTAAGCTCGAATATTTGGCCCCGCTACTATTACCTTTTGTAGGTCTGCCAATTTTTAGCCCTCATAGTTTCCATGTTTCTCTGCACCGTCAACATGCTTACATGATAAAAGCTGAACTCATGCAAGCACTATCACCATGTCTCACAACTCCACCTGGACATCGATTTGCCTGGTATCTCATACAGTTTGCATGATTTACCCGCGTGGTAACTGACTCAGCCATATTCCCATTTCCTCGTCTTTCCTTTTCCTTTTCAAACTCTTCCTAATGTTGACTCGGAAATCCAGGGTTACCGTCGAGAAGCCCGGAGCACTACGTAAAAGAGGCACCAAATCGTCTACGATCTCCTTGTGGCGTTGCGTTCACTTCTTGAATTGCATTCCGAAGTTGAGATAACTATGCGTGATATTGTCTTACTCAGCCGTTCGGACTTGCTTCGCCGCGTTTCAAGTGATGTATCGATTACTACCGCTGGATATTCCTGATTTACTTCTTCATAGAGTCGGAAGGTCGGAGTAGGGTCGATCATGGAGTCGACCGACGGCCCAATATGTAGTCTTGCTTCTTCCACGAGCCTAGCGGGAGCATGGCTAGCCATTGACGAGCATAATGGCTAAATGGACGTATAAGTGGACTAGACCTGGAGTCCGGCAATAAAAATCTCTCTTATTTTCATATGGGCACTCTCTCCTGCATTCTACCGTTCATTTCATGTTCTCATCATTAATGGCCTCTTTTTTGGGTTTACTGTCCGCTTTTGCATCTGGCGGGTGTTCTTTTTGTTGCAGAAATCCATTCATTTCTCCAAGAATTTTCGAGCACTACCTAGGTACGATCTTCACAGTCTAGATCGATGCTAATTTACCTTTGGAAGGACGTTTGCCGACTTGAACAGATGGATACCCCAGTTTACATTGAATTGCTCCCAGGCCTGTGTAGTGAATGGGTTTCATTGGCGGGAAAGTCATTGGACAGCATCGGCACAATAACTTGCGAAGGGAACTGTTACGACATGGATCTGACAGGCTGTCCACCCCGGAATTTGGGCTACCCCATAATCTAACAGTGCGTCAATTTCTACCAAAATATTTATGGCTTCAAAATTCAAACACCCGCTTGAAGCGGCTCAGCTTCCGTCGAACCAGGAGATTTAGCTCAAACCATCTCGAGCTGTTTAGTCACAGCTCTTCCGGTGAATAACTCGAATAGAAATCTTCCTAAATCCAATTTCTAGAAACGTACGCCCCTCGCGCTATCCCTGAAGTCATGGCTATTTTCATGAAAAGATTTCTGGCTTCCCATGTGAACGATCTAGGATTCTCCATGACTTCTCTAACTTTAGAATGATGACGCTGAGCTTTTTCTGAGCGGCCTTCGGCCCAAACTTCGGTCTCTCTTGTTCATGGGTTCAAAGTATGCCTTGTGATGCTACCATCGTCTTATGAGAGCAGCTAAAATTCCAGCCCCCCATAAAATAGCAATAGTTGCCGACTTCGTACTTTTATGCTACAAATCAGCTTTACACCTAAACTTTTCACGTTGTAAAGTTGGAGCGGCCAAGATGCGTTTACCTCGCTCTAGCTTTGCTTACATTTGCAGCATTTTCACACGCTTTTGAACATCAGTGTTAGGAGCGCAGGAGGAAATGCGACTTCGGGAATGCAGTATGGAATCATATTTGAGGCAAACTATGTCAATAAATATTGATTTCAGAGGGCTGATCCGTAGCAGGACATTAACCACTCCGGCGATGGCGGCATATATGTGGAGCTTATCAGCGATCAAGTGTTCCAAGGAATCACCACTTATCCATCTACTATATAGCCATGGTTAGCTGTGAACGGAGCCATAACATCTCTCAAGAATCTCTCACGGCTACTTTCATCCACTTTACCACCATCTGTGAACCTTACCACGCCCGAAGGCATCGTTGGGATTTTGAATTCCGCATGGTCGGGCATTGATGAAAAGGTGCAAAAGTACGCTGGCTCTTTCTGTGTTAAAAAGAGCTACAAGGGAAACTTCACTGCTTCTTTGGACTCTAGAATAACAAATTGATCGTTTGCGAGCACCACTGTGGTATCGGCTTCAAGAACGGCGACTAGGCGGAGCATCCCTTCACCCTTTTACCACCTAAGGACGCATCAGATATGCACAATGCTTTATCACTTACGATTCTTCAGTAAGTGGTATTTGTCCTCAGCGGTCTCCAAAATCATACCTCTCATTTCTTATGACTAACAACATCTACAAGCTACCGATGGTTCACTAGACTTTAATCTCATCAGCCTCTTCCCGCCAACGCACAAGAACCGCCTCAATGGTATGCCGATTGACTCCATGGAAGCTCTTGCTGGCCTTAGACCAGTATAGTTCGATTCTACTTGAAATCGAATCTACAGCAATTGAAAAATCCCACCAGTCTTTGCTTTGAATTCTTAGTAGCAACAACCTAGAAGGCTACGATACACCTTACTGCTGGAGGTGGAACGAGATCACCGGACCTCTCAAAGATCGACCAGGACGGCCCCGGACCTGGTCGTATCAGAATACGGACGGTTCGAGGTTAGTTGATAACTTGAACTAGTGGGTGGATTTGGATAGGAAACTAAGTGAGATAGCTCCAGCTACACTACGCAGTCTCTCACCTACCGTTTCAGTTTTCAGTGGAGCTACATGTCCAATTTCCACCAAGCTTTCTCTGCTAACATTCTCAAATCCTCGCCATATGGACCGACTTCAACCTCTCCGACCGCTCCATCTCCAACATTTCACTACTCCCTACATTCAAGACACCCTGAACGAGCTCGAATTCATCCTGGGCCCCACCGCCTTCACCTACGGCGCGCTAAGCGCCCCTCTCCGCTACCCAGAACCCAGGTCCGTTAAGTACGTCGAAGTTGGCAACGAGTACAACCTCAAGGACCGCGGCGATTCATACCAGAGTTACAGGTTCGAAGCCTTCTACAACGCCATCAAGGTTGTGTGTCCGAATATGAATGCTATAGCGAGCACGGTGGCGTTTGGTTTTGGGAAGGAGGTGGGCAGGGGATTTCATGAGTATACTAGGCCCGATTCCTTCGTGGGGCGGTTTGGGTATTTTGTTCATTTTAAGACGGGGTTTGAGACGTTGGCTAGTATGTATATATCCCTTACGTATCCTTTCACTTTTTCGAGAATGGGAACGTGGAGCGGGGAATTATACTGACCGAATTAGGTCAGTATGCGGTGGTCCAACTGAACATTCCAGCAGGTGGCGACGTCGGCTGGAACTAGCCTGAGTGGAAATTTGCAATGTGAATTGGGACAGTTACTAAAGACGTCTTTCTGATCGGGGCGGAGAGGAACGCAGAAAAGGTGATTGGAACTGCATATGTGTGTATCTCACTTCCCATTCACTGTCTCCCTTGTCCATTCCTCATCCCCATCACCACCTCGTCCTCTTATTCTCAATTATTATTTTAAACCCTCTCAGGAAACCCTCCTCCAAAACCTAAACTCGAATGAATGGAGTCCAGTAACGCTGATGCGGAGAAGGACATCCTCTCGACAAGCCATCATTCAGTTCAAGTAAGCACTCCCCCTCTCCATCGCCCTCCGCTTGCCTCTCTCGTATACACTTTCCCTCACATCCTCCCTTCTCCACCCACTAACCTCTCCGACCAACTCCTCTCCTCAGCCCGCCTGGCAACCATTCTTCCTACAACTCCCTCACCCACCTCTAGGCCACCTCTAGGCCACCTATTGGGTCGTAAGCTATAACAATATCACGCACACCACATTCTAAAAACAGCTATATACAACAGCACCGTGGACGCTTAGATGAATATATCTTTTGAGGGGACTGCAGCTGGAGCGGAAGCGACAATGACGGTATTGATGGCTCCAGAGCCGTGCTCATTCAACGATGTGGGGGTGGAGGTCATGGAGAAAAGCGTGAGATTGCTTCTGACGGGGGAGGGAGGGGTGCTAGGGTTTCAGTTTTCGGGGCTGGGTGGGGTATTTTGGAGGTGGCGGGATAGGCGGGAATAAGGGTGAGGGTAAAGATGAGGGCGTGGATGGTGGTGTGAGGGGAAGGGCGTTGTTTGATGGAGCTGCGGAGGGCATCTCAGTTGTGGAACTAGCCTGGATTCGAATGCCCAGGTGGCTTTCCGGTTCGAGTTCTAAATACATCAGGGCATCAGGGCGCTGGGACTACGTTCCCCAAATTTAGGTCTGAAAAACCTCTCCCAACCTGAAACCCCTCCTTGAAAAAGAAGCTCGTTCTTTATTATTTTCTTTATTATTCTACTTCAAGCTCTTGATGTTAGCGCTCCCAAGGAAACCTAGTTCTGACGCTCTTGAATGAGTGCTCTATTTTTTTCTTTTTAAATTTTATTTCTTTTTTTTACAAGAGCTAAATAGATTGGACTCCTGGGCGTGTTGGGTAAGTGATTTTTCGACAGGCGTTCGAGGAGGCTTGGGCGGCTTTGAGATCTTAGGCCTATGCTACACGAGGGGCATATGAGAGCGCAGACGTAAACAAACAGTAAGACGAAGCCAATAATGAAAGTTTTTAAGCAGAACCAGGAGTCACCCACACGAAGAACCCCCTTCGCTATATGAAGGCTCTTATCCAGCGGCTGTCATTCACACTCCGAACCCAGGGTGTAGTTTTCCAGTCTCTTAGACGAGTTGGGGCGATGTGGGTATTTCTGCTAAGGACCTGCCAAAAGGGATTGGCCAAAGGATTTCTGTATGGGCTTCGGCCTAGCTATCGAAATGGTCCAGCTATGAAATTTCTTTCTGTTCGATTTACATGGCTACAACATTAGCAACCCGAATGCAGACCTATACTCGTGGCTGGGTTTGTCTGTGGCGGCGCAGTGCTGGAGGCATCCTCGATGCTTTGGGGCATGCCGAATGTTATCATCTTGAATTATGAGTCCGGGCGTTGGTGCCTTAGGGCTTTACCATTAAAACTCGCTCCTTGTAAAGATCTTTGGTACATGTTTAATTGAGCTCGCCAACTTAGCGTTTCACTCTTACTGCATGGTATCTCCGCAGCCTCTTCAAATCCCAAACACAAAAATACCTCTTCCTCCTATTATAAACCCCCTTACTCCATCCCCTCTAACAACTCAGTCTTATCAAGAACCATACCCCTGACCCCAATCCACTCCCTCAAAAACTCCCAATCCTCGCCCTCCTCCTCGCCACGCTTCCACAACTCCTTAAACCCCCACGCACCCGCGACCCGATCGATTGCCGCGCGCTCCTCCTCTCTCAACCATCTTTCCCGTAGCGGCATCCCAGTCGCCCACGTCACGCGCTCCATCTGGTCATTCGCCGTCGTCACCGCCACAACCCCGATCGTCGCTGTCGCACTCACATATGTCAGGATACCCGCAAAGGCGATCATTGTTGCTGTGGAACCATCCATGGTGTTTTGATACATGGAAAGCTGTGACGCGAGTGTATAAGCGGCGACGGGTGCCAGCGTGGCGCCGACGAGCGGGGGCAGCGCCTTGCGGAGGAGCTTGGCGCGGCGAAAAGCGGGGGCGCGATAGGATGTTTCGATGACAGAGAGGGCGAGAGGGAGGGATCGGGCTGCGATGGCGGCGGAGAGTGCGGCTGCGGCGATTGGGGAGGGAATGGCGGCTGTGACTGCGGTGGTAGATTGAGTGCGGTATTGGATTGGTGAGGTGGAGGGTTTTGGGATGGGTTTCCTGGCGTAGAGGGAGAACGCTTCTGGGAAGGTGGCGGGGCGGTGTAGTATGGATTGTGTGGTTATGTAGGCGGAGAGGATAGAGGGGGTTATGTAGACGGGTGGGTGTTTGAGGAGGGAGTAGGCGAGGGAGGAGAGGTAGTCTGTTTGCGCCGTCGTGGTGTCGGGGGGCGGGTGGAGTCCCAGGACGGCGGAGGTTGGGTTCGTGCTAAGGGATGAGGATGCATTATTCGGGCGTTGGTTTAAATCCGTGAGGAGGTGGGCGGCGGATTCGCAGGCGCGCAGGGCGGAGAGGGTTGTTTCTTCGGTGGGAATCGCGGTTGATTTGAGGATTGCTTGAACGAGATTCGACGCCTTCTCGAGCTCAATGGAGACTTCAGAGGCGTGTTGGGTCGAGCTGTGGCCAGAAATTGTCGAATTGAATGTTTCCGGGTTAGCTGAGGTGGATTTTCTCGCCACTAAGCGCGGGTATAGGCCATGTGGAGGTTGAGGCTGTCGTGGTGTTGAGGTCTTGTACAGCGTTGACGACGTCAAGAATCGTCGTCGCTGAACAGGCTGGCGGAGTATGTAGTCACACAATTGGCAGACAGGCTTTGATTGACGCCGAAGGGAGAGATTCGTGGGCTTCATGGCAGCCTAGATGGCGTCGGTGGTGTTGAGGATGGTTGCGACGAATGTGGCTGTGGCTGTGGAGGTGGAAGTTGACCCCCAGACGCACCTATTTCTTCTGACGAACCACCAAAGAACCAACACACTACTAAGTCCTGGCTAACAACAACAACAACAACGACAACACCACACCACGCTTCTCCAGGCCACATTTACTACAAGAATAAACGATTTCTCTATTTGACATACAAAGGAAGCTCAGTAACCCAGCTCTCGCTCACATATCGTCATCATGTCGGCTCCACCACCGCCTCCGCCTATGCCACCCGGAATGGGAAGAGGAAGAGGAATCCCACCACCTTTGCCAGGCGGTGGAGGACCACCACCGCCGCCGCCGCCGCCGATGCCTGGAGCACCGCCTGGAGGAAGGCCGAAAGCAGGAGCTGGAAGAGTACGTGGTGACAATGTCCCTTGGAAGCGCATAGACCTTCGCCGAACTACTAGGCCGCGAGGTCGAGAAAGCTGCAACCTTAATTCGTGATGGCTAACATGCTAACATTACCATATAGGGAGCACTACTAGGAGATATCGCAAAAGGCACGAAGCTGAAGAAGGTCACAGTAGTCAACGACCGATCAGCACCCGTTGTAGGGAAGGTATCAGATAGGCCCAGCGCACCGCCTATCGGAGGCGCACCACCGATACCAGGCATGGGAAGGCCCCCAGCACCTCCAGGAGGACTTGCACCACCTGTACCTGGAAACAGGGCGAGGAGTAACAGCGATACAGGGAGGGAGAGTGCAAGAGATAGCTCTGCTACAATGAGTGGCGCACCGCAGTTAGGAGGACTGTTCGCTGGGGGAATGCCAAAATTGCGGAAGGCGGGAGGAGTGAACACTGGAGCAGACAATCATTCCCCATACCTTTCCGATCCGGAATCTTCACGAAGTTCTGTGCCACGACCACCGACGGGATCAGCGCCGAAACCACCTGGAGCACCGCCTCCCGTACCCGGTTCAAGACCGTCTCCGAATCCCGCTATATCAGCGTTGAAACACAACTTGCGACCAGCGTCCATGATGTCGACAGCCTCAGCGCCAGATATCGGAGCGAAGCAGAGGCCTCCTCCACCAATAGGCAAAAAACCGCCCATCCCACCGCCAACATCCCGAAAGCCATCGAGCATAGCACCACCACCTCCGTCCGCGTCATCACCTCTAGCACCACCGCCTCCTCCTCCGCCCCCCTCATCCGCATCCGTTCCAACGGCTCCTCCACCTCCTCCTCCATCCTTGTCCGCTCCGCCTCCACCACCCCCTTCGATATCAACACCGCCAGCTCCTCCGCCTCCACCCCCATCAGCACCAAGACCACCACCAACCCGCTCAACTCCT
>KV744952.1:0-19007 GCA_001692735.1 Lepidopterella palustris CBS 459.81
GGGAAGGAGGGAAGGAGGGGAGGAGGGGAGGAAGGAGGAGGGAGGAGGAGGGAGGAGGGGTATTTAGTCATGGGTTGGTTGGGGAAGGCGGTGGGAGGGATGGCGAATGTCCAAGACGCTGCGTAGTCGTCATTCGAAGTTCCTCAGGGTCGAAAACGTACTACGACTGATAATGGAAGGTGTAAGCTTTGCAGCACAATGTCCAGCCGGCCTGGAGCATGCTAAATCGATGTTCAGATACTGTCGAGGAGCATGTGACGGTTTCTCAGAAGTGTGAAACCCATCTGCATTTCAGTCGTCCGTCCGGTTACACAGCAGCTAAACCTCTGTTATGGCTCCAGTTTAGATGGAGCATTGTTCTTGAGGCACTCTGAGCCGTGTTTGGGCGAGTGTGAACAGCGTGCGCTCTTGGGGGTCTGTGTAGCCTCATCTCTTCGGCATGGAAAAAAGCGACCGATTTGTGGCACCGCACACACTATACTAGCTGCATATTCAATACAACACACTCAATTCTTCACCAAATTAATTCATTTCTTGATTGTTACAATGCCTAAGATTGACGGAATCCATCGCGATCGAACGTACTGTGGCGGGGCCATGCTAGGCACACAGAAGCATACAAAAGAGCGCTTCAAGCTTGTTTGGATGGATAAAGTTAATTAGAAGATAATCTAGCACATGCACACGTATTACACTAAGCGACTGTATGATCATAGGAGGGCAGGAGGGCAGATAACACAGTATTAAGCTTGTTTAGCATCGAATTGTAGAATCGATGCTTTTTGGTGAGGGAGGCCCGTGCCACAAATCGGCGGCTTTTTTCCATGCCGAAGAGGACGCCTACTGTACTGTACATTTGGACTGTACAATAAACGCCAGGAATCCACAACTTTGCAGTTCCCGTGACTTGCGGCCTCTGTTCACCACATCAAAAACAGGCGCTTGCATCCACTTACGCTTCCTCAGTGGCCTTCTGCTAGTGTTGATTAAGACGTTCCAATCGGTTTCCCCCAAGACATCGGGCTTTACAAGCAAGAGGCTTTACAGGCAAAATACTTCTGTCGTGTTCAGCGTTTCACGTTTCCCGTTTCCCGTTTCCCGTTTCCTGTTTCCCGTTTCTCCCAACTCAGCCGCCCATTCCTTGTGCACTTGCGCGGTCGGACATGCCTCCGATGCAGAATCATAACAGTCGATGAACGGCCAAGCTGCCCCTTGATTGATGATAGCTTGGCGCCTCAGGATCGACCCGGAGATCGGTGCAGAAACAAACAAAATTTTACATCTGACAGGGGCCACATGCTAAAAGCATTTGTTGCATGTCTCCCGTCTCCCCGTGCGCCAAGCAGGCTTGAAGTATTTCTTCTTCCACGCAGCAACGGTGGGGTTCCTAGGTACCTGTACCCTTGAAAATGCAAATAGTGTCGCAAAATTAGTTGTTGTATAGGATATAGTGAATGATTCGGAAAGGGCTCCAGTCCGCACAGTCCGGCAGTGAATTGATCCTCTCCGGTCGTTCGATCCACGCGGGGTATGGCGTGAGCGCCGAGAGCGCCGAGAGCGCATCGATCACATCTTCAGGGCTCGAGCTTCGACTTACGTCACTCCCAGCACTCTCAGCACCCCCAGCACTCCCAGCGCTGCTAGCCCCCGGCCTTTTTGCTAGGGTGGTCTGGTCTCCAAAACCCCCCCCCCCCCCTCCCGTCCTTGTGTGCCACTACCAACCAAGCTTCAACTCTCTCACCCAAAGAACCCACACTACGAAGAAGCACAACAAGCCACGCGAATGTTTATCCCACTACTATTCCACAGGAATTATACCAACCTCCCCTCCTCTACACCCTCTACGCCTTTCTACCCCTACCGATCTCCTACCGATCTCCTACTTCCCTTGACCCCGCCTACACGCTGCGACACACTCCTTCCATGCAGCTGATCCGCTGCCCATCGCTTCTTCCCCGGAGCTGAGGCTTTCCCTTTTCCCGCCATCTTTAATGTAACACGTGTCGTAGACCTCCAGACCGCGAATGATCTGGTATATATTGTACCCGTTTCGCGGGTGAGTAAATTTAAAGTATTTTCGTCATAATTCAAAGTCCAAAGTTGACCGAGTCCCGCATATAATATAAAAAGCACGACCGAGCCTCCCAAACTATCCCAGACCCACCCTATTCGGAGATTCTTTCAGCGCCATGGCACTGCTACCGCGCGGCACTGGCTTATGTCAATCCTTCTCTCCGTTAGTATTGCGGTACTGCTCTGCTACCCTGTCCTTTTCCTCGAAAATAGTCCCGCTGCCACTGGGCTATACAACCTCCCTCACCATGTGTGGACTTCAACCACGGAGGTCGCCGGCGGAGACTATACACGGGTCGATGTTGAGATGCGACAGGTTTGGGTGCATGGGGATTACATGAAAGCTTTGGATCGCCGCGTCTTACGAGAAGCCCTCCGCGTCCAAGATGTCCTCATTGGCGACGGCTTCGGTGACGAGACCACGTCCCAAGCTCATGATTATATAACCCAGGCATTGGGTCTTCATGAATCTGGCTCAATTTCGGGCGATGCTTGTGTCCCACGTTCGACCCAAAATCTCTCTTGGGGATACCACTCTCCTTTGATGCTTTGGAATTGTTCTTTAGCTACGCTCGAGTCCGACCCAGATATTCTCTTAACAATAATGAGCAATTCTGAAAGGCACTCGTTTCTCAATTTTACCTTGCGGCCAAGTTCAATATTTGCGGGCAAATCGTTCGAAAAGACTAGATTGAAAGCAGCCGATGCTTTAGTCATTACTCTCTTTGATCGAGCGAAGCTTGGCATCAGCGAAGCCTGGGAAGCTCGCTCACTGGCCTTGGCCAAAAATCTCTCTGATCAATGGTCTATGTATCCTGACGATGGCAAGGTTACGAGGAGCCAGCTTTACGAGTTTCGTTTTAAGCCCATGTCCTTTTACGACGACTTGCTCCTCGCCGCTGCTTACTTCATCATGGCCGTTTATGTTCTTATTAGTCTAAGGAAGCTGGGGGCTGTCAAGAGTAAATTTGGTCTGGCGATAACCGTTTTTGCAAAGGCACGCAGAATACATATCGCATTCCACAATTATTGCTAACGGGGGGGCCTAGATATCGGTTTCCATCATCGCCAGTTTCACCATTTGCGGAATGCTCAAAATCAATCTTGCTCGCATTCCACGAGAAGCTTATCCGTTCGTTGTCTTGGTCATCGGTCTTGAGAACATGTGAGAATCCGTTGCTCTATTGCCAACTCGTTACTGACAATATCTGGAAAGATTCCGCCTGATCAATGAGGTCCTTTCAAACCCGCCTGAAATGTCTACCGTTCACCGTATCGGAAATGCACTTGGAGAAGTTGGTCATTTGTCCCTTGCGGCCGCAGGCCAGAATCTCATCATCTTGTGGTTACTCTCGCGGGTGGTGTCGCCCGGCGTGGCTGCATTCTGCGCCTATGCTGCAGTTGCGCTTGTTTTCGATTTCGTTTTCCACCTGACTTTCTTTCTCGCAGTGCTGAGTGTTGATGTTCGGAGAATGGGGCTTCAGGATTCCCTCGACCAGATTAATATTGCTCAGCCGCCGCCAAAGACCAACAAGCAAGGAAAGCCTTCCTGGTTTGAATTTTTAGATGGACGTAAGCTGCCATTCAGTACAAGGATAGCAGGATCTGCTGCTATCATTTGTTTTGTCTTCGTACTGAATTGGCATTTCTTCGATAATGGCATGCGACCGTTTTCATTCCGTCGGATCTTAGAATACGCCCTTTCGACATCGAAATCAGCAAACTCGTCAGGTCCAAATCGAACACCATCACCTCCTATCCACCTGGCAAGAACTCCGGCAGAATGGCTAAGGATGCAGGATCATGACACGGGAAAGGAGTTTATTCGGTTCATCAAGCCGAACGCTTACAGTTTCATTGCTCGCGTTTATGATCCGCTCTTGATAGTCTTGAAGGGTGCCGATGGTAGAAGTGCTAGAAATAAGCCCCGGTCCCTTCTTTCTGTTATGCGTCAATTAGCGGACCGGCACTTCTTCCCCGTTGCTCTCGCTGTGGTCCTCGCCATTGCCTTGGTTACGATGCTTGTGAATTATCTTCTCTGGAATGAACTTCCCGAAGATTTGGAGGAAGACGATACTGATGAGCCTTTGATCACTGTCAGAACTCTCCCAAAGTCGCATGATTTAGACATCGTTCGTCTTACCGCAAGTGGGAAAGGACATCTTGTCAGCATCAGCTTAGACCGCTCAACTTCCATCTGGTACCATGATCGGACGAGAGGATACAATCAAAGTATCATAAAACCGGCAAGCACTGCACCACCGCTCTGGCCCATTGTTGCAACCACAATTGATGATGGCGGAAATTGGCTTGCTCTTTGCACTGCTGGCGGACGCGTGGCCTTCTGGAGCCTCCCACAACGACGATTCTTGATGTCGCCAATGGTCGAGTTGAGGGGCCAACTACCAACCTTCTTCTCATTTGCTTCAATGCACGCTGCTGAACACGAATGGCTAAGTCTGGTCATTGTCACACCAGACGGCTGCCTCAGCGCCCTCGACTGCCGCTCCGGCCACCTGCGAACCCACCAAATCTGCTGCAGCACCATACTCTCGACCGCTCTCCTCTCCTGTGCAAAAGGTCAAACAAGCATTATCAGCGCCTCCCGAAACGGCGAAGTCCACATCTCCAAAATGGGCCCCACTGGCGACTGGACCACAGAGATCCTCCAAGGCTTCGGTCCGCGCCTCCTATCCGACGGCAAACTCTCCAAGGTCCGCTCCGTCCTCACCGTCTCGAACCTCGGCCTCGTCTTCATCGTCCGCCTCTGCGAAGTTGACGTCATAGACTTCCACTCCCGCACCGTAATCCACACCATCCAAACCTCCCAGGTCAAACCGCACTCCCTCCGCGTCATGCACTCGCAACGCCGCATGTGCCACTGCGGCGCTTTCGCTATCCATTCCCTCGCGGTTATATACACTGAACTAGAGTCTCAAGACTTGCTCATGCATACGTACACGCTTGACGAGACACCAGCGTCGCAAATATGCCTTCGCTCCCCAAGCGACCACGATACGCGCACGTGTTTGGGGTTGGATAGCGCGGCGGAGATGCTGCATGGGATTCAGCGTGCTGGGGCGTGGGAAGCTACGCATGCGGAGGCGGTGGTTGGGGTGAGGAATCGCCATTATACGTCTACACCTAGCTCGTCGGCGAGTGGGGTTGATAGTAGTTATTTCTCGAGGAATCCGGGAATGCTGGGTATGGCGCTTAAACATCGCACTCGCGATGGGAAGGCTAGCATAGCGGTGTTAAATAATAACGCTATCAACATAAATGTGCCTGTCCACAATCAAACTAGACCGGACGGGCCCTACATGACCACGACGACCACCGCCACCACCACCACCGCCGCCTCCTCCTCCTCTGACCCCGCAGACGACTGGGAAGCCTACTCCTTCTCTATGACAGGCGAATTCTACTCCACGCCGCTTTTGCCGGATCCCGCCGAGGGCAACTATCCGCAGGAGGAGCAGCTGTTTGTCGCAACTCCCGGCCCAATTGCTAGACTCGGGAAACGGGGTGTGGCGGTGGGCTTTGGCAATACGGTCAAGATTGTTATGTTGGGGAATGGACGTTTCGAAGAGGATACGGACGAGTTCCAGGAGCCGGAGGCGACGTTGATAGCGCATGAGGGGAGGAAAAAGAAGAGGAGGGAGGTTGGGAGGAAGGGGTTATAGCAATGATAGAAGGGCTAGGGCATGAAGAGGGAGATAATGTGGGCGAGTAGGGAAGAGGAGACAGAGAGAAGAGATAAAAGACGAAAAGAAAGATGAAAAGGAATATGAGATAAGGAGTAGAGATAGCCCCATGCGCCAAGAGGGGAGGGGAGAAGATTATTTTGGGGTGTTTGCGGCATTTAGAGAAATAAGGTTTTTTGGGGATTTGTCTGCCTGCTTCTTGCTCTTCTATCTTGAACGCGGCGTTCACAAGAGAGCGCAAAATTTTGGGGTTTCTTGCGTTAAGCAGAAGCGTTCGAGTTTTGTAGATGTATCATACAGAAGCATATATATTTTAGAGGCGTTTTCTTGGTGCGGACCTATCTGGTATTGGGGGGCTGCCTGTTATGTCTTATGTTTTCTCAGCTCAATACCTTGCTTATTCATTTCCTATTTAAGGAGTTTTTTTTGGCAACAATCTGGAAGGATGAGAATTTATGTATTATTGACCTTTGAATTAACTTGGGTAAATTAATGGACTCTAGCTAGCTATGAACGCGGTATGGTGACATATCAAGAATACCGCCCATCTCTTTCTTCCTCAATCACCGGTTAAGGCAGATTGATTTTAGTATTTCGTCTCATCTCTCCCATCCTGTCCCATCCTATCCCAAAGGTAATAGCCATGACTAGGTACCCCTTAGCCAACATACAGAGATGTACCTGCACTCTCTCTTACTTATATTTCGGCCCTAGACCTTAATATATTAACTATTAGTCTGTGACTTGAGTCGTAGTTTCGGGTCGTTGGGCCCGGGGTCTTGGATTGGTTTGGGGTGGAGGGACAGAAGGGTGTGAGAGTGGGTTATTTTTGTTTCTGGGTAGGTGTGATGGCTTTAGCTGGAGCTGAGATTGTAGTTTGTATTCAGAACATGTACCGAGTTGTGATAACTTCTATTTCTAGTGGTAGTGGATTGAGAGATGAAATTGTGTGAAACGCCCAAGGCCCCCCCCCCCCCGGGGGCCCCGGTCGAATTGCTGGTTGCGCAAGCGAGACCCTCCAGCCCTACGCCACCAACCTCCAACTAGAAAGTTTGGCCGCAACCTCCGTTCACTCCAGCACACTTCGACAACCAACATGACCTCCTCATCTCCCTCAACACACCCCTCAAAAACCAACCAACAACACCTGGATAAGATGGACCAATCCAACCCCTCATCCCCCTCTCCTTCACGCAGCGCGACACCTAATCCGGCCACGACGTCGCGCTTCACAGCGCAAGCCTCGACGGCGGAAGATATACTGAAGGAGCAGACGGTGGGACTGGTGCACCTCTCCGATTTCCGCAAACGCCGCGCTGAGGCGCTTGAGCAGAAGGAGCGGGAGAGGCAGGATTGTAGTCAGTTTGGGAAGGGTTCGGGGTCGGGAAGGCCGATGCCCGGGGATGGGTGAGTACATTTTGAGATTTTTTTTGGTGGGTTGTGTCAAGAGAAGAGAGTGGAGGAGAGGAAAGGGGGGTGGTGAGATTAGAGGTGTTGGGGTTGGGAATTGGTTTTGGGAATGGTACTGATGGTCAAAGTACAGTGCATCGACTCCGCAGCCACCGAAGAAGAAACGGAAGAATGTCGCGAAAGGAAAGCTATCCTTCGGACTCGACGACGACGACGACGACAATGATGGCGGTGCTGCCGGGACAGCAAACTCGAGCACCACCTCTACGGCCACGACGCCGCGCTCTCACATGCCCTCGGATAGCAGGACCGGGAAACCCACAATGGACCGCGACTCCGCCGTCATCAAGAAACGACTAGGCCCGAATGCAGGTATCAAGTTCACGCCCAAGGCAATGACGAAATCAGCACTACTACGTGAAGCGCAGACGCGGGAGCAGCTGCGGAAAGAGTTCATCGCGATGCGCGACGCGGTCAAGGCGACGGAGATAATGCTCCCCTTCGTATTCTACGACGGCACAAACATTCCCGGCGGTGTCTGCAAAGTTAAAAAGGGCGACCACATCTGGCTGTTTCTTGATAAAGCGCGAAAAGTCGGCGCCGAACTGGGCGTCGGCGGCGGGGGGGCGGGGGATAAGAGTAGGCGCGAGTGGGCGCGGGTGGGCGTCGACGATCTGATGCTGGTTAGGGGGGAGATTATTATTCCTCATGTGAGTTTCTGCTGTTTCTGTACCCATCCTTTGTCTCTGGTTTCCGATTTGTCGCGGCAAGGATAGGCAATGTTGTGGATGTGCAGGTATACTGACTGATGTCCCACCTCGCAAGCACTACGAATTCTACTACTTCATCCTAAACAACACCATCGGCTTTTCCGGCCCCATCTTCCCTTACTCCGCTCAACCCACCGCCGCAACCCCTCTCCCCTCCTCAGACGATCCGGCAACCATAGACCCAGCAACCTACGACCCACTCGCCCAACCCAAGAAATCTAAAAAATCGGCTTTATCTACAGCCCCATCTGACGCCGACACTAAGCTTGAAGGCTGGAATGATGATCCGAGTCTTACGAAGGTTGTTGATCGGAGGTGGTATGAGAGAAATAAACATATTTTCCCCGCGAGTGTATGGGAAGAGTTTGATCCGGGGAGGGATTACGCGAAGGGGCATCGGAGGGATGCGGAGGGGAACTCATTCTTTTTCTCGTGATTGTTGAGGAGTACGAGGGGATTGATGGGGGGGAATGGATGGAGGGATAGAAAGGGATGAGGATGGATGAGATACCCAAGACCAAAACCACATATACCAGCTTCTTTTTTGCGGAGAGGGGGAATGGGGTAGAGAATTCAATATGAGAGGACTTTGGTGCGGGATTGAAAATAGGCCTGGAATGGTGATTGGAATCGGACTTTTGTAATACCCCCATGCCGACCTCCAGCCTGGATACAGATACGGAACTAAGAGACTTAAACCTTACCCTAATAATCCAACCTCGCCCCTAGCGCGACGCGCTTTATATCAATCCATCCTTCAGAAACATATGGTCATCATCACCAAACCCCAGCACCAATATGCTGCTCCGCTCAAGCACCTGCAAAAGCAAACGGACACTTACCCCTCCCCTGCTTAAGCAGCCTCTCCTTGCCCTCCTCATACGCCTCCATGCCTTTTCCTTCCATTTTCGAAGGCCCGATTTCGTGCATGTGATAGCCTTCCGGCTTGTATTTCTGGCCACCGGGAATCGGTCGTCCGGCTATCCATCTGAGCCATGCGGAGGGGCTGTAGCGGGTATAGAGGGTTTCGGGGATGTACCTGGGTGGCGGGGGTTGGGGTTAGCTGGGTTGGGGGGGTTGGATCGGGAGACTTGAGGGGAAGGACAGAGCGTTGGAAGGGAAAGGTAATGGTACTGGGGGTTAGGTAGGGATGGGAGTGGGAAGGGGGGAATTGTACCAAGGCTCCGTTTCGTAGAAGAGGCGGTGGTATCGTCCCGTTTCCTTATCTGGCTGCTCTGATAGCGCTGTAAAGCGCAGGAAATAAGGGCGCGGAAGCGCGAAATTGCGGAGGAAGAAGCTGCGCACTGCGATTAGGGCGTGGACCGCAGCCACGTAGCTACGAGGTGGTTCGGGAAACCTATGCTCCCAGTCAGCGTCTGTCTCCCATTCCCCACCCCCCATTCCCCATTCCCCATTCCCCAGCCTCCAGCCTCCCCGCCACTTCGATCGTTAAACTCAGGAAACCCCCACTCACATCATCGCCTTCCTCAGCCTCTCGTCCATAAGCGCCGCCACAACCTTTTTCGCCGGCGCTTTTAAAAACCCAGGGATGTTATAGATTAGTATCGCGACGGTTTCGTTGGCAAGCTTGTGGTTCCAGTTGCTAGGCACCATGTACTCGCGCTCGTAACTTTCTGCCCAGCGGCGCAGTTCGTAGGTGAACATTAGACCATCGGAGAAGTTTGAGGGGCCGGAGTCGAGAGGGGCAAAGGAGATGCCCATTGCGTCGCCGATATTTTTCCAATGGGTCCCTCTGCGTGAGAAAGCTTTAGAGGGGAGATTGCAGGGGTTTTTGGTGGGTGTGGGATTGGAGAAGGGGGGGAGTTGGGGGAGAGGTGGACGAGATGGGATGCATCTTACATTGCACAGACTTCCATTGGAGTCAAGCATCGCCATTCGTACAATTTGATGAATCGGTATGTTTCGAGGATGAATAGGGAGAGCGTGTATAACATGTCGTCGTTGCTGATCTTGCCGGCCTTTTGATAGACGCTGTGGGAGGTTAGTGCTGCTCTGGCTATAAATGGGCAGCTGCTTCTTGTAAAGGTCTGGGTCTGGAAGACTGAGACGGACCTGTGGAGGTAGTTCATTCGAGAAATGGCTGAGATGGCGCGGTCCGAGGTTGGGGGGTGCAAAATGAATTCGTTGATGAGGATTACGGTGTCTGCGTAGCGCTGGGAGGGGGAGTTAATGTTTACTTTTTTACTTTATTTTTAATTTTTAAATTTCTTTTGGGTGGAAGGGAGATTGTGAGTTCTGATGCGCAATAATATGTACCTTCGATGCGTGGACTGGCTCGGATAGCTGTTGGGTCTCGCAGAGGAGCTTGCTGATGCTTGGAATGCCGTATGTTCTGGAAACACGCAATGTCAATGATTTGACCCAGTCAGGGGTATAGCTTCCAAAAGGCTCTTTTTTCGGCGTAATCATGATATTAGAGAAGTATTGGATGCATAATGTCCTAACAGCTATACGAACACTTTCCCGGACCAAAACGGCACATATCGTTATAAAGGCAAGTAGCAACGAAAGTAATCGCTGACCTGAACAAGGCGAACTGGGCCGCCTTCTCCGTAGTGAAGGGAAACTCCAATGTAAAACAGTATTTTGCAATCTCAAAGGCATCATCAGCCGTCATTTTGGCGTATGACTCGCGAGTTGCGTAGGGATACTGCGCGTGTTTCCGACGCATACGGCGGAATCGGAGAAAGCGGCAGAGGATAGAATAAGAAAATATCAGGCCGAGCGTGGTGATTGGCCATGAAGGGAGGTTTCCGGAGATCATGGTGAAATTGAAGGGAAGGTTTTCAGAAATGGTAGAGACAGAGAAAGGAAGAGGAGGGAGGGAGGGAGTGCGAGATAAGGAAGCGAGAATTGAGTCTAAGGAAGCCGAAAAGGTAGTCATGGTGCTGTGCATGCCAGTTGGGGTGTTAGAGAGATGATATATTGGTCTAGAGGTTCATGATTGGCGATGCAATGACAACGTTATTGTAGAGTTGTAGTCTCTTTGTTGGTGCCAGTTACGCGTTTTGCGACAGCCCCGGGGCTAGCTCACCCGTGGCGGGCACGGCGCGTGCCGGATCAAACGGGGGCCCAGCTGCCTAGGCATACATGTGCGTTCACATGGCCTTCTCTTTATCGATGGTGGCAGCATCCTGACCTGAGAGACAAGTCAACTATCGCTACTCGTTTATATGCGGGGTGGAGGTGGGCAGCGTTTCGGAGATTTGGCCTCGGGATTGAAGATTATGCACTCCCATTTAGGTGACAGTATATACGCTAGCTTTAGCCTAGTGTCCATGGGTCGAGAATAATCATCATTTTAGCATGTATAAGACGGCACGCTGATTGGAAGGTTGATAGGTTTGATGTTTTAATTCCAAGCCTGTCTTCTCCGGTCAACAGAGGCAATACCTAAAAAGGCAAGATACCGAAGTTGCAAGCAAAAGGCTTTGGCCTCCAAAATTTGAACTTGTGATGGTTATCTCTGATGGAGGAGAGATCTGATCAAACCACCAATTCACTCAGGATGACGAATATCACCCTGGAGCCAAGCACAAGCATCGTGTACCTCACATTTAGCCTTCCAGAGTAATCTTCTCAAATTCATTTCGAACTATGCTGTTAGGAATGAAAAATGAACCTTGTATACCACCTATACCGAGGTCTATCCATGACAAGGGCGCTTGACAGTTGCCAGCGGTTGCTTTTCCAATATTTTCTTTTAGTGCAGCAGCTGCGCGCGGCCTGTCGTCTTGCTTGATAGAAATCATACGCTTGATGCAGTTAAGAAACATGGCTCTAGTCACTGCATATCGTTCCCGTTGTACAAACCAACTCAATCGAAGGGGTGATACGGCTATACAAAACCATTCTACGCCCCGCTGCAGCTCCTTGACGGTTAGACTCGTGGACTTTCAGTTGGGTCTGATTCAAGCAGAACTGGTGGAACGAATTTGAGGGATTGTCCGTCCAGAATAACGAGCATTTCTACAAATACGCAGCCCAATGAGAATATGTCAGGTCCGCAGCCATGTTTTGGAGGTAGCATGGCTTCGTGAAAATTCTAAATGACCTCGGGAGCGCCGTACATTAAAAACATTCGAGCGGGCTGTCCGCTGATGTTGTTGCACCTAGGCCGAATCGATCGGAAGAACTGAAGTCAGTGAAAAAAAAGTCAGATCCAGGTGCACAATGTTGGAAGGATTGAAGTCCTGATGCCGAATGCGCTTGCCGCGTATGTAGGTCATGACTGAAGCAAGGCACGCAAGCCATTTTCGAAGGTGGTCCTTTCTCGATTCCAGCTCATCAAAAAAAGGATCCCGAAGAAAGTTGTAAGATCATTCTGGCAAACCGGGAACATGAGTAATGAATAGAAATGTTCGTCCTTCTGCGGTTCTTCGTAAGATCCTAAAAATCGAACCACTTTTGGGCGGCGAATCCCTTGAAGAACTGCTGCATCTTGTTATATGATCTTCAGTCGTTGATGCCAATTGCGTAAAGGTAGCTGAACCCTCTTCCAAACAAATGTTACAACCGATATCGATTTTCACTTCTTCCAACACCCCCAAGGAGCTACTTCCAAGTGAATTGCAATAGACGACGGGAATAAACTCTCGAGGCAAGAAACGTCTCTGCATGCCGCAGGGACCTCACCAACATATTTCTGCAATATCTTGATCGTTTCCCTTGGTGAAAAGTCCTTCAGAGCTTGGAATACTGCTCTCGTCACTGCTCTCGTCCATGCCCTCACCGGTTCTAGAATAAGTATCCGGTTAATTCTGAACGGTTGGAAATAACAACGCATTCACCGCAGTCGTGCCCTCAAAGTTGGAAGATAAATCAGCAGAGGATATCTTCCGGCCGAGCTTGGAAAAGGAAGAGAACAGCGCATTGCGGCTCTTGGGCGGTTTGTATGGTTTGACTTTGTCGCGTGGCGAATGATTTTAATTTTTAGAGTCTATCTCGATAGCGTAAGGAAGCAGAACCTTTGTGTGGCATGTCGAATGGACTAGGATTAACCTATGCTGGCTAGCTGAGATACACATGAATGTGCAAAGTCTGGGACATTGTAATATGAAATGTGATAAACTTGCTGAAGTTGGCGTACGATTTCACTCCGGTAGTCTCAGTTCTGCGATAATGCCGTACCCATGGTTGAGCGAGTGAAGAGCGAGAAGTAGGCAGACAATATCGATATGGAAATGCGAAGTTCAGTTGATGTTAGTAAAGCAATGGAGATGATAACGGGTAGACGGTTGGGCTGAGCGAGTCGCAAACGACATCAGGTGGCTTAGAAGAGGTCTCACGGATGAAGGAGAGCTGTGTCTGCGGCGTGAACGACCAGTGAAGAAACACAATTGCACGTGACCAGCCAAAAGACGCTCCCCACCACCTTTACCGCATTCTTCTCCGCCAACACTTTGTGCCAGCATCTCAACACCACGCCGATCATCGACCGTCATTCACTCTATAAGCCATTGAGACGTATTACCAGAGTGGAAATGGGCCGCAAGCCAAACCAACTTATTCTAGAGTTTTTCGAGCGAGGCCCGAAGCTCGAGGACGCAAGTAATCGTTACCAGCACACATGCAAATCTTGCGGTGAAAAGGTACCTCCAGTACCGTCTGCCACCAATAAAATAGTATACCTGTGTTGACTCGACTGTAGTTTCCAAAAGGCCGAATAGATAGTTTGACCAACCATCTTGTCAAGAAATGCCCAGCTCTGCCTCTGCGCGATCGCCAACGGGCAATCCTACAGTTCCATGAGCTGCCTGATCTTCCTGAGAATATGGCCCACGCCGCCAACGCTTCTAGCCAGGGTCAGAACGGGCAGACAATGAGTCTGCCATTTGCACCAAAACAAGGCATGTCGGCCTTGGAGACACTTGCGGAGGTTTCTCGCCAACACCTCGACCTCTCCGATAAGCATGCACCAGGCGGAAGCAGGAGCAAATCGTCACCGCGAATGAACGGGATGCATAATGGAGGACTGTTGGATGAATTTTTGGTTCAGGATGACAGGCCTGAAGGCACGGATATTGGGAGCATAAGTGATAGGCATGGTGAGTTCATGCGCAACCAGCATTGCGCATCTTTTAGAGGAATTTGTGGGCGAGAGTTATCTGTTGAATTCAGTGCAGAGACTCCGCTTACTCGGTTACCAGAAGACATTCTGCTATTTCTAGAAGACTCGGATGAATCATTTCTATACTCTCAGCCTTGTGCAGCACTTTTCCAATCATTTACAGCGAGCCTAGGACTAACAGTTCAGATTGGGCAGATACCTCAAATGCCCCTGCTCTACCTTCCATATACCAGTATGGCCCTCTTCAGAACTCTCCTATAGGCTCTCCTCATCTTGGAAGCCTTCCTTTGACCTCTGCCCCAATGGCGCAAATGGTCCCTTCTCTGGTCATGGCCGCTTCTGCTGCGAATGAACTCCAATCCTTAATGGCACCTAACGGATTAACTATGGAGCCGGAGCTCGGAGTTGCAAATGCGGGTATTACTGACAAATACTTCCATAATACACACGGCCGTCCACCATGGCCTAATGTTCAAGCGAATGCGATAGATCCAATGCTCCAAGATAATGGCAGAGAGCATTCTGTCCCCCAGGACGGGTTTACAAACAGGGCTGCATCGTATCCGAGACCTATTGCGATGAATCCCAATACTCAGACTCACTTCACCACAGACTTTAGCATGAATCAGAAACCAGCGAAGCCGAAAGTGCGGGGCAGATTCTCCGACTCGAGGCGGAAAGAAGTTCAAGAAGTCCGTAAGAGGGGTGCATGCATAAGATGCCGGATGCTAAAGAAACCGGTATGCTTAGGGTCCCTTGTCGGGGCGTGGTATGCTAATATATGTCAGTGTTCCGGTGAGAATCCCTGCAGCACATGCGTCAACGTTGAAAGCGCTCGGCTATGGAAGCAGCCTTGTATAAGAACTCGGATAGCAGAAGAGTTCAATGTTTACTCTGCAGGTGCGTCTCTCATTCAAATCGCACAACAATATCGCTTACAGTAGATAGGTCTTCATAGCGTTCTAGCCTTTCACGCAGTGAGTCAAGCAAAAGGCCAAATTCAACTCGACCAAATACCGGGACGGATTGAAGTCACTCACTATGTAGACTCATCTATTTTTGCGACTTTCGCTCCGCTAAAATGTCAAAGATTGCCAAGTTCTGCCATCGATCCGGCGTTATTGGGAAACGGGAAACTGTCTCTTGAGAGCTTCACAAACTTGGAAATTATAGACTCGGATACCGACGATATAAGCGGGAAACTCGAGCAATACGTCAAGAGACTCGATGCTATATTCCACGAATCCGAAAGCTCTGCCTTCATGAAGACGACTGTTGCTATTGCTTTCAGCCTCAGCTCAACAAATAAAGTTTGACATTCACCCACCTTCATCTCCCATCACACTTGCTGACTTTCTTTAGGATGGACTTCTAAGCCGTGTCCTAGAATTATGGATAGCAACCCGCATCTTAGTCGAACACTCCCTAGAATGGCACCTCTTCTCCAACCCCTCCCTCCCTCCCGCCATGGCGCCCGCCGAAATGTCGCAATCGGACCTCGAAAACAGCGCGCGCACGCCCATAACCCCAATCAACAATCGCGAGTCGTATGACCTCATAAAAGCCCAACTCATGGGCGCCATGGAGAAACGCGCGGCTACGCTTAGTAAATTCGTCATGAATGATTTGGAGCGTAGACTGTTGCAGCGGCAGCAGGTTAGTCCGTTTGAGACGTTTCTGGTTGCGGTTATTCTGCTGGCGTGTGTTGAGAGGATGTGTTGGCTTTTTAAGACGTGGGAGGTTGGTCCTGGGCCACTGAACAACAACACGGAATTCAAAATCGAACAAGCGACTTCGGAGGGAGATATTGCGCAGGCGCTGCAAGCTCCACAGGACCAGCAACAACAACAACAACAACAACAGAGACGAAACGCGCGATGGCCACTGGATAAACAACCAGCATACTACAGCCAGCAAGGCGAGCGTTTTAGCGATATCATGCTCATGTTGCTGCGCATGCGGGGCGTACCGCCGAAGATACGCCCGAGGCATGAAGATGGCGTGTTGGCGCTCTCGGGTGAGGATGCGGATCCGACGGCGAAGGAGTGGTATGATAAGATTGGGTTTACGAACGAGGGGCTGATAGAGAGGTTGGGGAGTAGGTATGTAGGGATTGAGCCGGGGGAGTGGGAGTGCAAGTATGTGGGAAAGATTGTTAGGGGGGGGATTGTTGGGGGGGTGTAGCCCAGACTTGGATGGCTGTTGCCATGTGGTTTGGGTTGACGGATTGATGACTGGATGTTCTTTTACGGTTTGTTTGCAAGATGAATGATTGGCGTTTCTGAAGCCATGATTTGTATTGGTGTGGGCCATGATATTTTTTTAACGGCTAAACTGAATGGGTTTTATGGCGTATGGCATGGAACAGGGTGGGATGGGATATCTAATTATGCCGTTATGGCTAAAAGACAAAAATGGCGTGAGGGATAGGATTGCTTGGGGACTCATTTGTTCGCGTTGGGAGGATACCTTATGTGGGTTTCTACATATCTTTGTATGACGGATGTCCAGTATAGTTATGGGTTGTGGAAACGACTGGGTTTGAAATGAGACAAGATGAAATGCCAAATATCACACATGTATCTCGTCAGCCAATCCGCCTACTTCCTTTCCCCACAGCATTTACATCTATGCTATACTCGCTCTTATTACTCATCCAGACCGGTTGGAGGCTGCCGGTTCCATACATGAACCATCAAGAACTGGAACAGACCAGATCTCAGATTAGACTGGATCTCGGATCGGATTTTTCATCCACATCACGCCTGCTTCCTTTCGGAGTTGTCGAACTGCTCTTCTGTCGCTTCAGGTCCTTGGGTTCATATCGCACGCTCTACTACGTACAATTTTCCAAGCCCATTAGCACCAGTTCCAGGCTTCGCAGCGAAGATATCGGCTTCTGGTCTTAAAAAGCACCCTAGACACTCCAACGGTAAACATTACCTTATTCAAGTAACTACTGTAGACGGCAGCTAGCATCATCTGGATAGACTGAGCTGAGGGTCGAGGTGAAGGGCTGAGATTCAAGCAAGGGGAGCTTCTGGGGTTGCTGGTATGTGTGAATGCAATTTGGGGGGGGGGGGGGGGGGGGGGGGGTGGGGTGTCAATCTTAAATCTAGTCCAGCCCAGTCTCCTTCAGTTCATTCTACTCTCTGTATAATATAGTGTCAGTAATACAAGGACGACGGTCCAGTAATCCAACGAGCCTGCCCAATGTATCCATCTATCTTGCCTCTCACCGAACTCATCTACTCCTTCACATTCAACCCATCTCATCTCATCCCATCCCATCCCATCTCATCTTATCCCATCCCATCCCATCTCATCTCATCCCATCCCATCCCATCTCATCTCATCCCATCCCATCCCATCTCATCTCATCTCCCTCCCCTCATCCAAACACCCTCTCCAAAAGCAGCCCGCCAAAAACACCCACACCAGGACTCCCAACACAAACCCTAATTCTATTTCCCCTCTTTCTACTCAACCAACCCCCGGCATCCCCCACCGCATCCCCATCCCCCTCCACCCATCGGTCCTTCCCCACCTCCTCCCCTCCCCCTCCCCCTTTCTCTCCCTCCCCATCCTCCCCAACCATCATCCTCCTCCCCCTCCGATCAACAACACAACACCCCCTAGTCCACTGCCCGCTCGTCTCAACTCTAACATCCAGCTCCTGCACCACCCACTTTGGATCCTCGGGCGTGAGACAGTACCAGATGCACATTGGGTCGTGCAATTGTAAGCCTACGGCGGGGCCGCTGAGATCAGGGGTTAGGAATTCGATCTTGGAGAATGTGGAGGTTAGGAAGGCTGTGCTCCATTCGGCGAGGGGGGAGGTGGAGGAGGGGGAGAGAAGGGGAGCGGTGTAGGCGGTGAAGGCGCCGCGGGTGAGTTCGTGGGGGGTTGTGATGTCTATGTTTGGGTTGTTAGATTGCTAAGCACTGCATTTAGAGGAAAGGGATGGTATAGGCGAACGCAAGGTGAGAGAGTGAGCGAGTGGAATGAGAGAGGGGGACGGAGTGTAGGAGTGCAGCGAGTGACGCACCGAGAGGGAACAGTGTCAATTTCAGCCGTTTGGACAACTTTGCCGGATATGGCGCCAAAAATGGCGGATGTGGCTCAACAGCCTGTTTCCCCTGCGGCGCAGGCGGCATCGGCGGCATCGTAGACGCAGGGTTCGGCGACGTGAGCGCGAAGACGCGGGCCGCAGCCACGCTGTCAGCATAGGTGTTGAATTCGGCTCCGGGAGTCATCTGGTTGCGTTGGTTCAGCATCTTCCTCAATGGGGTGTGTGGTTGCTTTATCAGATTAAAAGGGGGAGGAGGAGGGAGCATGAGGTTGAAAGATGAGAGGAGGGAAAGGGATGGTGGTGGTTTTACGTTTCCGGGAACATCGATCGCGCCGCCCATTATGACGACTTCTTTGGCGCGGAGGAAGGCCTCTGGGTCGATCGCGGCGGCTGTCGCGAGGTTGGTTAGAGGACCGATAGCGACAATGGTGATGGTGTCGGGGTCGTTCTCGCGGAGGAGGCGGAGCATTTCTTCGTGGGCGGGGCGCTGGGAGGGGGTGAAGAGAGAGTGGGAGTCTTGGACTTCGCGTGCGGCGGCGACTTCGGAGGGGTTGGTGGACGAGAGGGCGGAGTTGAAGAGGCATTTCCATGTCTCAGCGGGTGAGAGGTGAGGATGCTGCGTATGGGTTAGTAGTTAATTGGAACTGGGAATGGGGAGTAGCTGTACACTTGAATGGATGCCGCCGAGTCCGTCAATGCCATCTGGGGAGTGTCAGTGAGGTTGGCAGATGGTCAGATGGAGCTATATGTACTCACGGAAAAAGTCTGCCATCATTATTTGATCGGCCAGTGGTTCCTCAGCGCCCACAGCCACTGTGGAGTAGTAGTCTCATCAACATTCTGTTTGACCCCAGCACAAAATATAAACCGCCCCCCTCTCCTTAGGA
>KV744952.1:22270-71517 GCA_001692735.1 Lepidopterella palustris CBS 459.81
CCCCCCCCCCCCCCCCCCCGGGGGGAACACGAAGAGAAGGAGAAGCAATTGATAAGGATAGGAATGAAGCCGTAATAAGACGCGGCAACCATATGCCAGAACCAGAACCATAGGAAATAGGAATTGAAAGACCGTCCTTTGTCACCGTTGAAACTCCCATGCAGTCCATGCAATGCCAAACACACCCATCCCTTTTTGTGCGCGACTGCAGTGAGCCTGGATGCAAATGATAGTACAACCGCTGGAAGCCCGATAGAAAGCTGTTGTACAAAACACTTATCACGACCCCTTTCGCCAATCGCCCGGAAAAGAAATCGAATATAAAGTAAGAAAAAAAAAATTCATTGAGAAGTAAATAATCAGGTTGACGCATTAAAGTTGATGCTTGTACTCCGTGATGATGGCTACTAATCAGCGTAGAATAAATTGAGAAAGGAGCCTCATTACATCGCCGCTTGCTCCACTGCACCCTCAGATCCTGTGCCTAATGCACTAGTCTCAATAGACAATCATCCGGCCATCTGCAGAAATATATGGCGGAGAAGGCGCTCGTGGTGTCGATAGAGACTTTACACGACTGGCCAATCCGAGTCCATTGGATGGGTTCCGGTGAAATGGGCAGCAGCCTCATTCGAAGTGCTGTACGAAGCGTTGGGTGGTGCGGTTGGGGTCTCGGCTTCAGGGACGGTCTTCTTGCCGGGGAGGTCCTGTTGCTGGGGAGTACCAGCATCGCTGCCTTCAGTGCCAGTAGCCTCTTCGGTGGCACTGCTAGTCTTGTTCTTCTTGGCCTTTCTTCCTTTGGAGACCGTAGTCCACTCAGAATCGGCCATGGCCATGCGCAACTGCTCCTCCTCTGAAGGCATACCAGCCCATTGGCCGCTATTGTTCATGCTGTCGGTGGTGGCAGAAGTGCCATTGGTGGCATTCTCACTAGAGCTCGTGGTTGAGACTCCATCCTGCTCGAATGTGTCCAGCAATTGACCATCATTAGAACTGCCCACCGCCACATTGGACGTGTGGTGCGCAAGGTTCCAGGCGCTGGACGCTGGGGCCTTCGCGGGCTGGAGGCCGTTCTTGGCAGGCTCACCACGAGCCTCTCTGGCAGTGCGGCGCTGCTTTTCTAGGAGCACTTGCCTCTCCTTCTCTTCTTGCTCACGTTGAAGCTTCCTCTCTTCAACCTTCTTCCTGTTCTGCCTCTGCTTCTTCGTCTCTTGGGCTGCTTCAGGGCGTGCTTGATGGACCTGTTTCTGACGCACAGGCTGAGACGGCTCGGTCAGTCGAAGGACTGCTGGAGCCCCAGCTCGAGTCTCGAGCATATCTGATACGTCCTTGCCACTGGGGGCTTTCCCGTTATTTGCACTTAGCGCTGGGGATACGGCTGGAGATAGATCATCGTCTCCATCAGCGCCAGTGGTGGATGAATTTGCGGAAAGAGTAGCCTCGACTTTTTCCATGGGCCCCTTGGCTGTCTTGCTTGCCTTCCGCTGTCGGTTCAGCTTGGAGGGTTTTCCTGCTGCCTTTCGCGGCCCTTCTCCATCCGCCTTGTGGCTGGGTTTCTGCCATTCCAATCCCGCCTTGTCATCTGCATTTTGGAAAGGACGGCTCTTATGCCGTGCCTTGGTGTCCGGTTTATTGTCGAGTTTATTTTCGGGCTTATTGTTGGTTTTACCTCTCGACTGTAACAAGTAGAAACCGGCGATCAGACCAAGAAAGCCGAGCCAGGATTGCCATGGTTCCATATTGTCGAAGAGATCAAGAACGCTGATGTTTCTACACATATTTGTCAGCTATGACTCGATTCTAAGGTGCACCTATATCGTACAATGCGCTCGGAGCTTGGTGGGAGGTGAGTGTGAGGTGAGACAGGTGGTACGACGGGGGGTTATAAATAAACGAAGGTGTATTTTACCTCTCGAGAGTCAAAGTTAATGTGCGAATGCGAGTCGAGAAAGGATGAGTTGTTATGAATTGGGTTTTGCTCGACTGCCACGGGACTAAGAGAGTCGAGAGGTCGACGCAAGGGAGCTGAGCACTGTATTGGCGTGTTGTGGGTCTTCGAGCTCGATTCCCAACGGGCCGGCACACAAGGTTGCTCAGCAAATGATGCTGTTGAGATTCGTCAAGCTCTCCGGTGAATTGGGGATGAATGAGAGAGAAGGTGAATGCAGCGAATTGTTGAGTGAGCTTGTGGTGCGGAGTCTTGCAGCCCCGACAGGGATCTCAATGCCCGGAAGCTAGATCTCCCTTGGGAATGTCAGTAATGTGTACGATGCGACCACGAGATGAAACGGGAGGGTGATGAGGTAAGTTGTATGGAATCAGAAGGACAAGGGAACAGTACTCGTGTGGTGAGGCGGAGCAGAGAGTGGGTGCAGGAAGATACGCAGGAATGACGGCGATGGAGATTCTTGTGCCTGAAACGGAATAGCGCTAGAACTGCTTTGAGGCGGCCTGGGGTTCCCAGATCGTCACGCAGCAGCGAAGGCGCCGAGAAGGTCTTCGGTGCTGGAGGGAGAGGATGGTCATTCGAGAAGAGCCTTTAACTCTGTCACAACCACTGCTCACTTGGGCGCCTATTCACCTGCTGAGCGGCGAAGGGCAAATGAAGGGCAAATGAAGGGCAAATGAAGGGCAATCTGCTGCGGGCTTGTCAGGCGCTGTGGGTCCTCGATGTGGCCACCTTTCAAGTTTTTTGCATCCACCAGCTTGTTCAGCGGACCTGCGTCTGATGGTGTGTTTCTCTGCATATCTATCGCACCATGCCCGCTTAGAAAAGGCTGCCGCATATTATTGCGTACCGGTCGCACCCACGCGGCAGCGCTGCAAGCCACTCTCCCGATATTCTGTCGCAATCCATGCTTCCCCGCAAATTTGTCACTCGAATTACATTTGTGCTGGCATTCAACCACGCGAAGAAAGATACCGTCAGGCGCTGACGGGAGCGAGATTAGATTAATACCTAGTATGTCTATATTTGCTATCGGGTGGGATGCCGAATCCTTCATTGGTGCACCCCTGGGATATCTCCTTTGGTGAAAATGCTTGGTGGGACGTCGACGCTCGTACCGGCCATCCTTCTACTTTGTACTTCCAAAGGATGCCTGTCTCCCAAAGGCAGGCTCCGCAAAGTTAAACACACGTTGCTAGAAGTTGCATTTTATACTTAGCTACTCCCTCATTAACCGAACGACCTACTCAACTAGATGCAATTCGACCAACTTTTTTTACAGAAACTTTAGAGAACAGATGGTGCGCCAATTATTTTATGCAATCATCGAGAAAGAAGAGCATATCGTTCACAAGTATTCGCCCAGCGAGACCCAGAACGCATATGCTGCTGCGGGATTCATAGCCTTCGCCCATGAGCAATGGCGCTCAGGAGCTAGCTGAGAAAACTCCGAGACTTACGGATACTCTAATTCCGACACGGTTGTGAGGCATTTTCATCTGATCCCGTCCTGCACTTCTCTTCTCCTTTTCGTGTAATGGTCTGTTTTCAGCCATGGTCTCCTCACTATTATAGCTGGATATTTTGGCTTCATACTATAGGCTTTGGATCTGGGCTTAGCACTCTTGTGATTAATTTCCCAATTTCGAAGACGACGTAGACGCCGGCTTCTACTTCTTGCCGTAAAATCATCCAGACCAAACCAGCGATCCCAGAAGAGCAGAAGATACCTCACAAAGCATATCAAATTCGTCGCAAAAAGGAATATTCACACAATCCCGGAACGTGAATATTTAGAGGGAACTATCAAAATTCATCTCGTCAGCGCACCGGGCCTCCCTTACGATCGACGTTATTCGCCAGTTTCGACACCTTGAATCAGCAATCACACCACACCACACAAATGATTACCCTCAAACTTCAAGTCCAAAACACAACAGGCTGACCGCGAGACCATCAATCCCATTCCTCAAAATTCTTTCCCCTTGGTATCGGTGTCTTTGCGCCATTTCATGCAAGAAAGCTCACCTTGAACTGTACAAACAGCGACTTCGACGAAGACACTGAAATACTTTGCAATGGAACAACATAAATAGCTTGCTTTACACCGGTCTCTTATCAATGACTCGAAGACAGATACATGCAGCCCGGCCTTGCCCTCTCTTCCATCATACCCGTGTGCTCTTTCCCGCAGCCTACTAGGATCATTGTACGCGATAACTACAAGCAATACGAGCAGTTACTTCTCTTCGCTGTGGGATCTTGCTAAATATTGTCATTCAAAAATCATCTCCAACTATACCGTGTTGATGATTCGCACTAAGCCAGGATGCCATTGACATTTACTAGGGAATCCCTAATCTGTGGATTTCGCGCTGGTCTACTGTGAAGAAGCTCACTAGCTCAGCATATTGGCGACCACAGACATTGGTGGTCGCATTTTGATATACCATTTTTCTCCTTTGACAAAACAATTCTCTCATTAAGTAGAGAAAAGGGTTGATTTCGCAACACGGCTCAACAACCTCCACCACATACCAGATGCGCGTTATACTGATTAACAACTAGGATCACGAGTAATGGCTGGATTTCTCGGAATCTCTCTCCGCTCTGCGCATCTTACTCCACGTGCTCTTTCATTAAATGATGCCAATCGAAACATATTTGCTATGCTTGCGTAGCTCGGTGTGTTCCCGCGTTATATCTCCGTTTAAAAAAAAATCCCTAGGAGCGTGAATGGTTTTTTGTGAATGCCCCGCAAAGGGCACCTGCACGCTTCAATGGCACCGAGCCACCGGTCGGAGTCACAAAAATGTGTCCCCGCTTTAGTTCTCAAGCCCAAGGAGCGAAGCAAAATTCTCGTATTTGCATCTCTCCGCTAATTTATACACAGTAATCTAATGAAGCTCGCGTCTCCGTCAGAGACAAAACCAGGCCACGCGACGCCCTGTACGGCACAGCTCTGCACCTGGGCAGTGCGGCGAAGCCTCTATAAGAGAGGAATTACGTCTGCTTTCGAAATAGCAATACAACATCCTGCGGTGCGCAACGTTTCGAACCCATTTCACCATTAAATACAAGTTGGACTTGTTTGAGATATATCCCGTTAGTATGATTTAAGAGCTACAGTAAAATGACACACTACGAACTCACAATCGGCGTGTATGGCCGTGGCGAAGACCCAAACCACCGCTCCCACTGGGTCTTCGTCTTGTCCGCCCCGAGTAGCCAGTTCGGCAATATCCTCAACGTCCAACTACTGGACCTCGATCGCCTCATCTACCAATTCGAGCGAAGAGACAGAGAACCGCTGCAGAGCCAGGGCTGGGAAGGCCGTTTCATGGTGGCGAATATACCAGCCTCGAAGTATCGAGAAGATGAGGCAATCATTACCCGTGAGCCAGCGCCCAGGAACGGCACGGTACGTTTTTTTGTCTCGCTGCTGTGAGTTGTGGTGAAAGCTGAGGGATTACTATAACAGAGTCGATGCCAGGATTGGGTCCTCAGCTGCGTGATATCGCTTGAGGTTGAGGAGATCATTCCTTCCGGTATGTCTGAGTGGGTCGGGTCTCTCATCGGTCTTCCTTCAGCAGCTTTGGCTACTAGAGTTGGACAGAGGTGGATCCCTGTTGAAACCTAGGTACGCAATAGTGTACGTCGCGCTGGTGGGCGCATCTGATGAGGATGGGTGCGGAGTTGCTGACAAGCGAACAGCTGACCCTGGTGAAGTGTATGATAGCATTCGCGCAGAGCACTGAATATCCATCTCATTGTATCCACCAACTGTCACGCCTTGCCCTCTGTTGATGTTTCCTAGTGTGCATCCGAAATGTCTGCTGTAGAGCACCAGTGCTTGTTCGAGGTCTCTGAGAGCACTGTAGTCCTCTAACAGCATACTGGGTAATACCAGTTCCACGAAGTCGACCCAAATTAGATGCCCTGCGCGGGACTTCGCTTCGAACTCCTGTTCTGAAATGCTGGACCCCGACGCTCCCCATTCCAAGATGGCAGCAATGGTACATGTACATTCACTGCCAACGAAGATATTCCCTGGATGGAGGTCTCCATGAGAGAAATCCGTTCCTTCGTGGGTAAAGGACGTGATGGTATGAGCGAGAGCTTGGCCCTTCTTGGTCAACGTGCTGTTCGGCCTTCTATTTTGCGGATTGTCAACGGGGCCTTTGCTATACTCTTTCCGAGAGTAGTAAGGTCCAAGACTCCGGATCGGACTCCCAATACCCAGAAGATGGTAGAAAAGCGCATCCTCCCACAGACCCGCGCCTACAGATTCGTGGTATTCTGCAAAGATCTCCTTCCAATTTGTTACGAATCCAGAAAGCCGCTCGATGAAATACGCTTCCTTTCTCTCACGAGAGTTATCCCATATAGTCCACAACGGTTGGCCTTCAACCTTTGGACATGAATATAAACCCTTCCTCATTCTTCATTCTTGTCTTATGCGCCATAGACTCTGGGTACAGGCACTAGAGTATTCGAGGATAGGAGGCCCATGGCCTCAGCCTCCGAGACCTTCAACACTACACCCTTTTTTTAGTGCTCTATTAGACTTTGGTAGGTACCGTATCTTTGTTCCTGATTTTAGTAGGGTAGAGGTGCAATATTATAACTTGGTAGTTGATTTTCCCAACCCCATTTCCATTCCTGGCGCCAAAGAAAGGTCCAGGAAAGAATGACGAAAAGGCTCTCATGGACTTCATCAAGCTCATCTAAAGGATATCTCAGCCCTTCTCAGCCCTTTGAGGATTACCGCACTTCGCAGTCGGTCACATGATCGACGAACCTCTTCGGCAAACCTCATGGCGAATCGGATACAGTGTCACCTTTGGATAAACTGAGAGCTTATTCACGGCCAGAGTCGGTCAAGCCGGAGCCGGAAAAAATGCTACTGCCGGGAGTCCTTTTTTGCTCTTACATCCCTATAAAAAAAAAAAAAAAACTTGCATCAAATTCGTGGGGCACTTTGATTCTCAGAAGAGCGGCCTCGAACATTATAATATCCACAAAACAATTTTATCGGATATCCATTAATGTAGAGACTCCAAAATACATCGAGACTGAGGATACATGTTCTTTGGGGCCCTCCCTGAGTCTAATGAAAGGAAATGGAGATAGTCCTCTTTTACGTGGGAAAAAGGAATTCGAACTGGAGAAACGGACTCTATCGAGCGGCAGCCATGCGTACAGAGATGGCGCACATGTGCAGCAGCATGACCGCTCAATACAGATCAGTACGCTATATCGAATAGTGACGATGCACACCAGTATAATGTGGTGACGAGCACAATCGATGCAATATTCCGCTGATAGTGATTTGTAGAACCTCTTGGGCACTCCTACGCGTGATTTGTCGAGACTCCGCCGACTCGACACCATGGGGACGGCAGTGCGGGCGCAGGTTTTTCTCCATTACACATGGAATTTTCGCGAGGAGAAGTTGCCTAGACACGACCCACGCATGCTGCCAATCGTCTAGCGTTTCTCATGGGGTCGAATTGAGCCGTGCTATTCCTTTCAAACCGGCATCTCAGCATAACTTTTCTCTGTCCTCTGGAAGAAAGTCAAGGATTATACTGGTCGTTCCGTCGCGGTCATTCTTGCCGACTGGTCTCCATTGAAGTCACCAAATACGCCCATCATCAGAGCCGGAGTTGTATGCATCGGGTCCAGTGACTTTTTTACAGTGCGCATTGCTTTCTCAACTCGATTCCAAGGTCTTCTCGAATGTAGCTGCAACACCAGCTTTTTCAGTCATAGCTCGGATGCCGTTGGCTCAGAAAGGATTTTTCATTGCCTCCATTGTTTTAGGCCGTTTCGTTTGGTCCAGTCGATGACTTCCCAATGCGCAGGGCCTTCAGCACTATTCCGAGGCCATCTCAGATGGAGATGCAACACCAGGTCCTCTGCCACCGGAACAATAGTAAAGGTCCAGGAAAGCTTCCTTCATAGCGTCCATTGTCCGAACGATGTTTCCTTTAAACGATACGGATGCATTGTCGCATAGCATTTACTGCGTCATAGCCGATCAAGCGTCCACACCATTTTGATCAGCTTCCAACATTGTAACGTTGAAGATGCGACAGTTGATATGTTCGAACGCTTTCCTAGTGAGCAGTGATGCTCATACTCTTGAAGAAATAGACTGCATGAGTCACGGTCTTTCCCGCTGGTAAGAAGAAGCTGTCGCACAAACAGCATACATGCAGCAATAAGATCCTAAGACATAGGAAAGTTTGTCGCTACATATAGTAAGGCATGGAACTGCTTTCTCGTCCATTTACTCGACGGCAGCATATAATCTTCCATCGATCGTTTGCTGGGGATTGTGGAAGAAGACCCATGGGCAGTAAAATAGCAACGATGTTGAACATTTAAACCAGCAGCTGGTCGTCGAAGCGCCACGATATTTGCGCCGTGGTCCTAGACACGTACTAGTCAGTCATCAGACCACACCGTGCTCGCTCCGAGAGATATCTCAAAGATTCACAGAGAAAGAGGGCTGCGATGAATATCATGATTTTCATGTAAAAAAAAAAATACGACACGCAAAATCTCATTCACCGCCATAGAATTTCGGTCGCCAGGCAGATATTCCCAGCAAACACACATCGCGACCGTGACGCAAACCATCCCCCATACGTGGCAAGCCGTGAAGCAAGGGAAAAAAAAAAAAAAAAAAAAAAAAAATTATTCACGATCCTATTGTCCCCCAGATCCATTCACCGCACCCTTACCGCACCCCCCGGCAAAACCGTATTCATTTTCCTATTGTTCCTATTCACAACCCCTTTCCCTTAACCAATCAAACCCCAACAATACCTCGCTTAGCGTCGCGTCTCTATTCAACACCAACAATAATTAAATAGTAAACTAGCCTAACGCCCCCCTACACAGTTTGCAACTTTGGTAATTGACCCCCAACGCACGTACCGCGACCAAATCTCAACCTTCCCTATTGTTCCTTCACCATTGTGCAACCGTTGACCGCCGACCCCTTCTGAATCAATCATGCATGCATGGGCTTGCAAAACCCGCGGATTTCCCGGACGTTGCTCCGGCGGGCGCGCCAGAAAGTGAGAGTCTTGCTATTGTGTGCTGAATACGAGTTGTACGTCAATAGCAACGTAAAAACTTTCTCTTAGGAACGCTCCCTTTGAATACGTCTATCCCTTCGGCGCCGTCGCTTGCTTTTTGGTTTATCATTTCCCATCAACCTACAAATCAATCTAAAGCTTCCATTTATTAAACAGAATTTACTATTACCTATCTTCTCTATTATTCCATCTACGATTCTACAAATATCCAACATCCACATCCCCTCCTCAGACACACACACACACACACACACACACACATGCACATTCTCCAATAAACATCTACAAATCTCCACATCGTTCTCAACGATCTATTATATATCTCTACAACACTTCTACCCCCGCACCAAAAACAGAAGCCCAAAAACGAAAGCCCAAAAAATGGACTCCCTCCAGCACGCCGCCCAAAAGATCCACCTAGACACCAATACCACAACGCCCTCCCAACCAACCCCACCCCCCGCCTACACCACCGCCGCTGCCACAGACTTCTCCGACGACGACGACACCACCACTTCTGTGATCCTCAATGCCTCAACTCAGGTCCGCGGCTCCTTTAACATCATCACCACGACACCGCTCGACACGCCCAGGATCTCAGCCCTCTTTGTCGCGCTGATGAAGGGTGCGCCGAACGCGGTGGCGCCCGAGCGCATTAAGATCCAGATTAACTGCGGCGTGACGATTGTTGGGGATAGGAACGTCGTTGGTACGATCCCGGTGCGACCGAGGCCACAGGCGACGGTGGCGGTGGTTGAGACGCAGAATGCAGCGGAGGGGGAGGGCGATAAATGGAGCCCGAAGAGGAAGGCTGAGGAGGTGAGTTTTTTCACTGATATGATCCTGTTACGAACAGCTTTGCTAATTGTTGTCTTGTGATAGGACCCCTCAGACATCCCCTCGTCCAAAAAAGTCGAGATTGAGGTTATTGCACCTGCTTCATAACCTCCGCGCCTCACACCGCCTCATTCAAAACCTCTCTGACAGCCGTCGATGAACGGCTTATCGGATGACGAAATTTTAACCGGTTCTAGTGGGCCGATGGAATGATTAATGCTGCTGTGATCTTTGCTGCTGTTGCTTATCCATCTAAGCGTGTGGGATATCTGATGCTGGCTCCTCAGACCACAAGACTGCTATTTGATATTTTCTGCGGAGGGATATCGTGGAATGATGGATCTATTCTTTTCCTAGCCAGTTAATGTTCTTCTGTACGGGAAATGGCGATCGTAGATAGACTGCTCCACCAACTCTGGAAGATATGAAAGAATATTCTCAATACGTGCCAATTACCCATTGAGATCTACCAGCATAGCACAGACCCCCTCACCTCAAACCCTCCACTCCGTAGCTTCTCTGTTGCCTCACCCATTCCAAAGCACTTTTGCTTAGTGATAAAGAAATATCGCCCCTGACATACCCCAAGCACCTCCAGCAAAAAGCTCTTCCCAATCGCCAGCGGCTGCCCTTCGTGAAGTACATCTAAATCACCCAATCCCTCGGTATCAACGCTATCGGAGTCTCCTTGCGCCATAAGGTCCAAAATAAGGCAATGGCAGGCACTGGAATTGGCTACATGATGGTCTACATATTTGATCTCGGTGATGGCAAGGTCGAATACGTCAGCCGTTAGAATGTAGGCCATAGCCTTTCGCTCTGGTCGTAGCTTCAACAATCGGATTCATCGAAGGGTAGGTAGTGGGGAATACTCATATCGCAGGCGCTGGGAATTGTCGGTGGATGGCTCCATGATTGATTTCCAGGTTTGACCTGAAAGCTTGGATAAAGGATAGCGAAGAAAGCACAATGGTTCAAAACATTGAAAAGCTATGGGGGCTCGGCTTCATTACTGGAAGCTGTGCTTCGTAGTCGAGGCCCAGGAAATGCCATTTGCTATTTATCAAATCAGGCAGGCGCGCGTCATTTCGAATGATCTTAGCCTTGACTGAGATCGTTCAAGGCGTGCCTTTTTCAATGAATAGAGTTAGCAGAGCGTATGGAAATTGAAGTGAAGTAATGTCGAGTTGCTGGAAGTGAGCCCGGGAGCGAAAGTCGAGATGAAAGCTGTGACTTACTTCCTGAAAAGGAAACTGCCCCTGGCAAACCTTCCTATGATGGGGAAAAAAAAGGGAATTCAACGATAACTTCCTACGCAGTGATTAGAAATGAATATCGTGATATAAAACTGGCCTGGAGTTTATTTTATATTGGTTTCCGTTGTTCATAAATATATACAGTTGTAAAAGTGTTGATTGATTACCGAAACCTCATCCCACCCCCAGCCCCAGTTCAATGAAGTCGTTCAACCATAGAACACCCATTAGTATCGAAACACGTTCCCCGCTTTTTTTTCCCCCCGCTTATCACCATCCCCTCTAACCGAACAACGCATCACCAAGACGGATTGAGACAGTCTTGGTCTGCGTGTAGTTATCGAGCGCAGCCTCGCCGAGCTCGCGGCCAATACCGGACTCTTTGAAGCCACCAAAGGGCAATTGGTGGTGGAGCATGTTGTAAGCGTTAACCCAGACGGTTCCAGCGCGGAGGGAGTTGGAGACTTCGATTGCGGTGTTGAGGTTACTGGTATGTACGGCGCTTAAGGGATGTTAGTTTTCAATTTCGGTTCACAGAGGTGGACATTGGAGGGTATAAACTTACGCAGCAAGACCGTATGTGGTGTTGTTGCCAATTCTAATGGCCTCTTCCTTGGTCTTGAACTTCGAAATGGAGCACACCGGACCGAAGATCTCCTCTTGTACGATCTTCATGTCTTCGGTAACGTTGCTGAAGATGGTGGGCTCGATGAAGAAACCCTTAGTACCCTTGCGCTTGCCACCGGTCTCGACTATGGCACCCTCCTTTTTGCCCTCCTCAATGTAGCTAGAGTTCAAATCAGAATGTTGTTAATGATAAAAGGATAGAAGGAGCTTACCTCATGATACGATCAAACTGGAGTTGCGAGACCTGAGGACCCTGGAAGGTGGACTGGTCAAAGGGATCGCCAACAGCGTTCTTAGAAGCGCGTTCCTTGAACCTGGCGATGAACTTGTCGTAGATTTCCTCTTGAACATACACACGGGATCCAGCACAGCAGCACTGGCCGTGGTTGAAGTAGATACCGAAGTTGACCCACGAGATTGCATTGTCGATATCCGCGTCAGCGAAGACAATGTTGGGACTCTTGCCACCGAGCTCGAGCGTGACCTTCTTCAGGTTGGAGCCAGCGGCAGCCTTCATGATTTGACGACCGACAATGGTGGAGCCAGTGAAGGCGACCTTGTCGATGTCCATGTGGGAGGAAATAGCAGCACCGGCAATCTTGCCGAAGCCGGAGAGGATGTTGATGACGCCAGGGGGGAAACCGGCCTCCTTGACGAGGTTGGCTGCGACGAGAGCGGAGAGAGGTGTCTGTTCGGCCGTCTTGAGGACGACGGTGTTACCGCAAGCGATAGCGGGGCCAATTTTCCATGCCCACATGAGGAGAGGGAAATTCCAGGGGATAATTTGACCGCAGACTCCAATCTAATGCTGTCAGCAAAAGTGCAAATGAATGAAGTCAAATGGTATGCGTACGGGCTCCTTGCGTGTGTAGTTGAAGGTGTCATGTGTCGTCTCAATGACCTTGCCTTCAATCTTGTCTGCCCAACCACCGTAGTATCTTAGGCAGCCAGCGCATGCACCAACATCACCCTTGGCCATGGTGATGGCCTTGCCGTTGTCCAGGGATTCGACGGCGGCGAGGAGATCGATGTTCTTCTCGAAGAGGTCGGCAAGCCTGACCAGAAGCTTGCCTCGGTTCTCTGGCGTCTCCTTTCTCCACGAGCCCTCGAAGGCTTTCCGTGCAGCTGACACTGCGATATCGACATCTTTCTCCGTTGCCTCGTGTACCGAAGTGATGACAGTTTCGTCCGAAGGATTGATGACCTCGAAGGTCTTTCCGTCTACACCCTTGACCCATTCGTTGTTGATGAATCTGACGGACCGTGTCAGCAAATGCTGATGTCTCACATGCTGATACCTCAAATGTGGATGCCAATGTCGAAACAAGAATGGTGGGGCAGGTGAGGGCGGGCAATTGATACTTGTACTCGGTGTGAGGACAGATGGAATTGCACGTACAGTCCAGTTGGCTGCTCATACTCGCCACTATGGGGAGTCTTGAGCTTGACTGAGAGTCCAAGGGCCATTGTAGCAGTAATGTATTTGTAAAGTGGCAAGGGTATTTGATCGAGTAGATGTTGTAGATGAGGAAGTTGAAGTTGGTGAGAGGGAGAGTGAATTCCTTCTTCGTATTGATGGGAGGGGGGGGATGACGGAGTTTAAATACAATTATCAAACGACTTTGAGGAGATCTCGACATGTTGCTCCACCTTTCATAAGCCAAACAGCAACAAAAATGCAGTTCAATACCCGCCTCGGTTTCCCGGGAGAGGTGCACATTATGCAGCGTTAGTGCAGATGCGACGCTAATGAGTGGTTCTTTCGCCATCACCCCGCTTCATCAGCCAACCGTTCCGCGCCCCTCCCTCCCTCCTCCTTCCCCCTCCCTCCACACAATACCGTTCTTTATGGCCGAAGAAACTATGCGCCTGAATACGTCAGTCCATAAATTCCTCAAACCTAGGGCAGATGCTCCCAGAAGTACATTCAGACTACGCGGAGCTGGCCCACCACAAGATGAAAAATTAACCGCTATAGGTGGCAGAGTCACAGCCGAGAATAGAGTCAACATAATACAGTGGTACCTTTGGTCAACCTTTTATCACCCAAGCCGTATTCCCTGTGTTCCGCACTAAGCCGCAGCTGGCCTTCAATCTGCTTACACCGTCGGTTTCCATTCGAGCGAAGTCAACTGATGGAGCATGGGGGAAGAGGTCGAGGTACACAGCGTGATTACAAAATAAGCCCAGGACTGGCGCGCTCGCCCGCATCTGCAGGAAGTGTGCGGCGAAGTGGCTGAGAATCGGGTGCTCCTGGCCTTCTCCGCACAAACGGAGTCCATCTAAACCATTCCCCACGAAACGCTAACTCCTGGTCGATCACGGCTTCGGATCTTAAGGCGGGACTGGGTCAATGGACGCGCTCATCCGAAGTATTCACCTAATGCACTAGTATGTTTCTTATTTCAAAATTCTACATTCCATTCCATTCTGTACGAGGGAGCACCGAGTCCAGACTTGGTGCAAACTGATTTGAAGAAAACACCATTGAATACATAGGAGATGGCTTCCGATGATACCTAGCAAAGCTTCATGCCCCATCGCCAACCCGCCATTAAAAGAAAAAAGAAACCCCTCCCCGGGTTTGCAATTTGTTGTACAACCAAGATAAGAAGCCCAGACAGTAAGTTTTCGGAAATATCAATAAAACCCTCTCCCCGAGCTTCTTGGAGCATTTGGCAGCCCAGTCGCCCTGAATGGCCACCACGACGTGTCGAGAGCCACAAATCAAGCCAATCACTGTCTAAGTCAGCCAGATTTCTGATAAGGCTACCGGGTGTTCAAAACTTACCAAGATCTCGTCATCCATCCCAGTATCTCCGCCGCTGGGAACGGCCTGAACGGCTCCACCGTTCGTCACCATGGCATCCCCATCGGCATTGCTACCAGCTCCTGTATCAAAGTAGTCTTGCATCTCCGCGTCCAGTTCCTGCGCCGTCTTCGGCTTTCCACGTCCAGCATTGCGGCCACGAGCTGTACGTCCCCGGCCTCGGGTAGTAGTTTTGCCGGCGGTTGCTTTTGTCGCCGTAGCAGGTTTCGGTTGAGCCTTAGCGGCATTCTTGGGTTGTCTGAAAAACTACTTAGGAATCTGTTACTCTACAACTGCGGTTTTGTAAAAGAACTTACGAAACACGGTCGCTCAAGCTCTTTGCCGCTGCTGGAGGAGGTGCATCTTTCGCGCTCAGAATCACCTCGATCTTCATTGGGCGATTGTCAACCTTGACTCCATCGAGGGCCTTGGCTGCCTCAGCTGCGCTAGCCGGTTTCGAAAAGATGATAGTAGCAACGCCACGGCTCTGACCGGTCGGTCCATAGGTGAGCAGGACCTTCTTGACTGGGCCAATGGTTTTCGTGAAATATTCCTAAGGAAGAGAAGGAGCACATTAGTCCAGTGTTCCGAAAAGTGTCTGTCTCGAGCGGCTCAAGCCCGCGTGTCCGAAAGCACAAAGACCGTCGTCTCAAGCGTGTAGTAGTAATCGCGAATGCAGAGAATCAAGATAAGCAGCAGTAGAGCATAAGATCAGCGAGCCAGCAGTGAATGTTAGTATCTTAGAGTAGAGTCGTCCAGTACCAGAAAGGCCATATTGCGTATCCGTCGTCCAGAGTCCAAGAAAGTAACTGCCAAGGTCCATAGCGGCAAAACTTGGTGTATCCGATGCCGAAAACATGTCGAGCCGAACCAAAGTCGACACCTAGGAAATGGTTCGAACTGAATAGTGCAATGGACTGGACCGAGTGGGAGTGGCTCTAGAATCAGAATTGTTGCGAACTATTCATGTCCTAAGAACGGCGATCGAAAGTCGTTGCATTTGTCCAAGAGCGAGAGAGAGCGTGATGAGCCGGACTTGAGGTCCAGTACCGGAGAGATTGCCAAGTCGGTGATAGTTCCCCTAGGCCGGAAGAGCGAATTCTAGATCAACTGTCCATTGTGTAGGAACGAGTTCTCGAACCATGTTTTCCGTGTTCGCTTAGTAATGTTCCGCTTGCCGTACCATTTGTGGGTAGGTCCCAGGTGCTGTGCTGCTGTTTCACTGCTGCGCTCGCTGATACAAATGCTACCACGCGTGTGGATATGCGAGTTCTCTAACTCAAACCGACAAGGACATTCCACAAAGATGATTTTGCCAATACATGTCTGCACCTTGTTCCCGTCGATCTGCTTGCCAGACAGTCGAGGATATGTGACAGGTTTCTTGCAAGACATCGATGTTGTCAACCTCATAACTCTGCATCATGCTTAGGAAAAGCGAGCAAGAGCTTCATTGAGAGAGTTGGTCATCTGTGTAAGGCACACCAATGTATAGGAAGCGCGTACACCATACAGGGACTCGGAATAACAAGGCTCGATAACTTCGCGGACACCGTACGTCTCAAGAGCAACGGCGATAACAGGTTAAGGCTAAGTAGCCTTCGCGCTTAACATACCTTGATTTGAGCTTCGTCGACATCCATGGGCTATAGGTATTAGCTGAGTACACTATTTGCAATGCGGAAAAGGAAGCTTACCAGGTTGCTGACGATGATCTTGCTGTCCCCAGTTCCCGATGGGCCAGTGGGAATAGTACTTCTGCCGGCCCCTTTGATTGGTTTGGTCACCTTCTTCACACCGCCAACGGGAGGCGATACGACGGTCGAAGGCCGCGCTCCATTTGTGGAACGACGTGCGCCACGACGAGGACCCTTCGAATTGCGACGTTGCTCCTTCATAATCTCATCGAGGGACCGGTTAAGCTTGTTGTTCTCGGCGGCCATTGTGATGTGTGTTGATACGATGTGAATGTTTGGGTGCTTGGCTGGTTGAAGAGGATGTCAGATTCGCGACAGGAACGCGCTGGTCTCGAGAGCCGTTGGCAGGCGCGAGAAACCCGTCGATGGAAAGAAGCAAGGTGAGATTTACGTGTGGATAGAGTTCAACTCGGTGACTCTCTGATGTGCGACTTCGTGCCTTGGTGTAAAGTGCCGTCGGCTGATGCCTTGACTGAAGAGGCTGTGTAAATGAAGGCTCCGGTAATGGAGTAAGTGAGCGAAGCAAAGTGGCTTTTCAATACGGTGGCAGAAGTAAGTGAGGGAGAGGGGTTTGCGGCAGTGCGAGTGTGATGTTGACTGCAGGTGGTGTTTGTCGCAAGGAGGATGGAGAAGGAAGAAGGGATTTAAAAGAGAACAACAGGAGTGAAAGCCATTGAAAGCCGCTGCATGTGACTAAGCGCAGTTTCCCCCGTCGGCTAAACTGCGGCCCTAGCCCAGGCGCATTACACTTTGCAGAGGTAGTGAAGCTTCACCAAACATTAACATGGCCAGCTGACTGTGATGGCGCTGACTTCGGTATGAATCTGTATATTTAATAGTGAATGAAGCCTAATAAATCTTAGTGGAAAGCTTTCAAATTCTTCGATGTCTCTCAAGTCAAGCTTCCCGATGACGAGAGCGCCTCTCTTGCCGAAGTATTGCTTCCGTCCCACGAGTTTCTCCAAGAGCTAACAACTCTCAGCAAGGCCATATAACCTCTGTATCATCTGGCTCAGAGAGTGTATTCTTTGGGAGCTCCGATGGAACCGTCCGAATCCTCTCACAATCCTTTAAAGTTGTTCGGTCCTTCAAGGCGCATGATGTCGGAACTATTACACATATGAAGCAGGTGCTGGGCACTGCACTACTGGTCACAATAGCTGAAGATCTATCAAGTGAACCCGTTTTGAAAGTCTGGGCCTTGGACAAGCTGGAGAAGAAGACTGGAATCCCTCGATGCCAAAGTACACTCACAATACACAATGGGCGGAAACAGTTTCCAGTGAGTAGGAGCCCTCAAATTGTAGTAGTGTATCAACCTAACTTGTCAGATTTCTGCCTTTGCAGCTCTGGATGATCTCTCCCAACTTGCAGTCGGCTTCGCAAATGGAGCAGTCACCGTAGTTCGAGGCGATTTGATACACGACCGAGGCGCACGGCAACGCACGGTTTTCGAGTCTGAGGAACCTATTACAGGCATTGAATTCTGGGAGGGGAGCATTACTACGCTATATATTGCAACTACTGGGCGAATAGCGACTCTTATAATATCTGGAAGGGGTCAAGGCCAGCCTGCGCGATCGTTAGACGAGACAGGGTGTGGCGTCGGGTGTATGACGGTGGATAAAGCAACACGAGACGTTGTGGTCGCGAGGAATGACGGCATATATTACTATGGCCCGCATGGAAGAGGGCACGTTTATGCTTATGAAGGGGAGAAGAAGATGATCACCACCTTCAAAGATTACGTTGCCATTGTCTCGCCTCCCAAGACGAATACAATAACAAGAAATGGACCCTTGAGAGCGTTTGGCGGCAGTCATGCTGATGACCTGTTCAACACCTCCAGCTTCTCTCTGATTAACACCGATCTGAAATTCATAGCCCATCAAGAGGCCTTGTCATCGCAAATAAAGGCTATAGTCTCTGAATGGGGTGACTTGTTTGTTCTTACATTGGATGGAAAGGTAAGAGAAGTCAGATCCCTCCATTTACTCCTTTTACTCACCCGTTAGATTTTCCGATATCATGAGAAGCCGTTTCCGCAGAAGCTTGATCTACTTTACCAGCGCAACTTGTATGTTCTTGCCATCAATCTTGCTCAAAAAGCCGGACTCGATGCCACACAGCAGAATGTGATCTTACGGAAGTATGGAGACTTTCTATATCAAAGGCAGGAGTACGACACTGCAATGCAACAGTATCTGAAAGCCATTGATAATACAGAGCCGTCGCAGGTTATTCGAAAGGTGCGTTCATGTTTGACATCTTAAAGCACATAGAAATTAATAAATTTCGCAGTTCCTCGACACACAAAGGATACACAATTTGATTGAATACCTTGAAGAGCTTCATGACCACCACAAAGCAACAAAAGATCACACGACTTTGCTTTTAAATTGTTATGCCAAGCTGAAGGACGTGGATAAGCTAGAGGAGTTTATCAAATCACCAGGCGACCTTACATTTGACTTAGATACAGCAATCTCTATGTGCCGCCAAGGCGGGTACTACGACCAGGCTGCTTATCTTGCCCGAAAACATGAAGAACATGAGTTGGTTATTGATATCCTTATCGAAGACTCGAAGCGATATGCTGAGGCGCTGGCATACATATGGCGACTTGAGCCAGATACTGTGAGCTCGCATGGACTTGCTGTCACGAGAATCGCTAACTTGTTGTAGGCTTACCATAATCTTATGAAATATGCTACCGTGCTGCTCGAGCATTGTCCCAAGGATACCACACAGATCTTCATCGATTACTACACAGGTCGATTCCGGCCGAAAAAGGATGCCATAGTCATTCCCAATGCGCCAGTATCCCAAGGAATGGGAATAGGTATAGCATCCAACGCCGTCCAAAATCTTGCAGCTCTTTTGCCCCTTCCATACATGAACACCAATACCATTCAGTCACCCTCTTCTACCGGGGAGCAAAAGACCACTCTTAGTCAAGCTCAAATCATTGAAACAAACCTAGACGAGCCTCCTGCAGTGTACAAGGTTCCAAAGCCAAGGACTGCGTTCTCTGCCTTTGTCGACCATGCAGCCGAGTTTATTGTATTCTTGGAAGCATGTATAGAAGCGGATGGATTGAGTGAAGATGACAAGGGTGATCTTTACACAACTCTATTCGAGATGTACCTACATACAGCGAACTCCAAGAAGGAAGGCGAGAAACAAGACTGGGAGAATAAAGCCAAAAAGCTCATTGAAGGCAAGGATGTAAGTTGTAACAGTGATGAATCTCCCTATTCCTCCTAAACATTAGCAGATCACCATTGACACATCCAACGTCCTCCTCCTCTCCCACCTCTCCAATTTCCGCGACGGCACAATCCTAGTCCGCGAACAACAGGGCCTCCGCTTCGACATCTTCCGCTCCTACACCTCCGCCAAAGACACTGCGGGCGCTATAAAAGCACTACGCAAATACGGCCCAGAAGAGCCGCAACTATACCCAGCCGCACTCGCCTACTTCACCTCGAGCCCGACCATTCTCGATGAAGCTGGCGATGAGCTACATGCCGTGCTCCAGAAAATCGACGACGATGGCCTTATGGCTCCACTGCAAGTGATTCAAACCCTGAGCGTCAACGGCGTTGCAACCATGGGCATGATAAAAGACTACCTCGGCGCCACTATCGAGCGCGAGCGCGTCGAAATCGCAAAAAATCGCCACATGATCCAGACGTTCCGCGCTGATACCTTGGCAAAGCAAGCCGACCTCGCTAGCCTCGCGTCCAAACCTGTCGTTTTCCAGGCCACGCGTTGCGCTGCATGCGGCCTTCCGCTCGATTTGCCCACTGCGCATTTCCTGTGTAAGCATAGCTTTCATTATAAGAAGTGTCTTAATCCCAGCGGGGACGAGGATGAAAGTGTCGAATGTCCGATCTGTGCGCCGCAGAATGAGACGATCCGCGCGATTAGGAGGGCGCAGGAGGAGAGTGCGGATAGACATGATTTGTTTCTCGATGCATTAGGTAGGAGTAGGGATAAGTTTGGGACGGTTAGCGAGTGGTTTGGCAGAGGGGTTATGGGGGTTGGGGCGGTGGAGTAGGAGCTGGTTATGGATGGTTGGTTGGGGTAGGCATTGGGATGGGATCGGGAGAGAAGTTGTATGTATTTATCAGTAGCCAATAGGGAGTAAGAATACATTGAAGATCTTGTAGGAGACGTCATAATTCTGGAGCTTGATGTGTTGGAAACCTTTTCTTTTCATTCCGTCAGCTGGAGACATTCGCGCTCTAGCGGCTAGAAGTTAGCGGTCTTTCATTTAAGAGACTTAGGTTTAGATGCTTTAGAAAATCCAAAGAACAGGCATCCACATGGTTCTCTGGTTGTATGCGTGAAATTTTAAATGGGCCGACTCCTTGAAGTCAACTACAGGTATTTAGGTTCCTGTTAAACGACATGCACCCGAGAGGTCAAAAAGTCCTTCGACCTGCTCTACCTATGCAATACTATCCCTATGCCGGGCACTCTATTTCCTCTCCGACATTTCGCATCTTCGACTCTCTCTATCCCCATGATTTAGATCCTAGCTTTCAGCTACCGATTCAGGCCCGTAATCTAGGGTCGAGGCTTTCGCACCGTTATATCGATAGCGTTGGGCTCTAGTTCTAATGCCGCTAAATCCCATCAGTCTTTGCAGCTCTGTGAAACCTCCTAAGTGATGGATCAGACTGAGAGTCTACAATTCCTCGTTAGTGCTATTGTTCCATCTGCATAGGCTTAATAGAGTGAGCAGATAGCAAGGGGACAGGTGCCCCAGATAGCTAGTCATGCCACTGATAAGTTAGCAGAGCCCAGTGTTCACGTACAAAGTTTACAGCAAGTAGAGAACCTGAATCAGATTGTTGTAATTGAATCCATTGGTGTGTTATCGGGGAGGGATGGGTGATGAAGATATATACGAAGGGAATCTGCTATGCATCCGACACTAGCAACATATACATTCAACTTTGATAATCAATGAAATTTATAGATCCGAGAACCAAGAAGCAAAAATCCATGACTAGCCTCTCTAAGTGTCATCGCTGAGCCAAAAAGCCATTCCATCCGCCCACCGAGTGCCATAGGTAGGAAAGGGAAGATAGGGAGGAGCGGACTGTGACGTAAAGAGAGATGTAGGTATAGTGATGAAGAAAAGGATGTAGGATCGGCTCTATGAGAAAAGAGTCATTAAATAGAGATGCTCCATTTTCTACTATTAAAAAATAGGAATGATGAGGACAGGACAGGGTGTGTTCGCCATTTGAAATTAGAACGTTGATTTACAGTAATCAGACTGCGCAACAGGGTATAGACCACGTAGTGGTATGTAGTAGTATGAGGAGTTTCGTGATCATTAATTCGTAGAGTTGGTGTTTGCCGGGTGGACAGTGTTGTTATTCTTGCGACGAGAGAGGGTGTCTCGCCATGCGAGAAGAGAGGCCTCATTGATACCGTAGATGATGGCATCAGCAAAACCTTGGACGACGATGCACCCCTTTTAATCCATTAGCCGGAGACCACGAAGGCATCAAAGAACTATGGTGGCTCACCTTATCAATAGTAGCAATCCAAAACGGCGCCGGTTTATGCTGCACGCATTGATAAATACGGATCGACGTGGGAATGGTCCAGATGAACATGTACACAAGCGGGTACGACATCATCTGGTACGCCATCTTTTTTAACCATGGAGTCGGCGTCCGCATATACCTCGTTTCGTTCGTCACGCCTGATCGTTCCATATCTGAACCTTTCGACATTCCCATGCTTTCGTTTGGTCGACCGATGCGTCGTGTGGAGGAGACGGATTCGGTCTCAGGTTCGAGGCTTCCAGGTGGGTTGTTATCGAAGCTCTGGAAGCGCGTGTGGGCTTTGTAGATTAGTTGATAGAGACGGATGTAAAGGCCAAGGATAGTGATGATGATTATCCAGCGAGGAATGAAGTTGACCAAGAGACGAGTGCGATCGCTGGTAAACCAACACCCTGTGAAATAAGTGAGAGCCGTTACATTGAATGACGCGTATAAGATTCATTCATATTCGTGCGTGAACATGATTGAAGGACTTACAAGCTCCAATGTCCCCGTATCCCGTGATACCAAGGCCCATCGCCGCCCATGCAGTTGAGAGGCCCCATGGGAGACACCACAGGATAATACGATGTTCTTGGATCCACGATGCCTGGTGTTTGTAGTTTGCTAAAATAAGAAAGGTGCAGAGTGCAATCGTAAACACCCAGTAGTCCGCTGCGATGCAGGTCAGTACGATCATGGCAGGCGTCAGTGCGCAGAATGTGGCGTACTCTGAACAACAAAAAGCTGTGTCATGAACCCGTTGAAGCTGCAGAAAGGCTTCTCTGCCTTTCCTGATATGATGTGTCCGGACAGATTAACTGCCGTTGAGGACATGAAGTTGATTGCCATCCAGAAGTCGCTGATCGCGAGGCCTAGGATAAGCTGATGCCGAAACGTTCGGACAGCTTTGAAAAGCTGCAGCGGTTATTAGGAGAATGAAACAGTACTTGGAATAGTGCAACGGAACTGACAAGAAAACTTATGATAATCCATCCAGCTCCGATAGCAGATATTAACGATACTGCCAGAATAATGCCGTTGAGGGTATGTATTTGCCACTTCATGACGGGCGCTGAGAGAACTCCTCTCACGTATAGATCCATATTGAAAATCGAGAATTGTTTTAGGAACAAATGTAGTTTCGAGAAAGAGGTTTGAATTCAGCTTAAGCGCTCACCGTCGGTTCTACGATGCTTCTCCATGTTATTGTACCTGTCGTCTTATCGTTGACCCCCGTTCGAAGGGCTTATAGAGAAGCAATTCCAGCTTTACCCGATTCTTGGTATGGAATGGCAGGAACTATACTGCATGCCACAGTCCGTGGCTTATCTCGACGTTGGGGAAAAAAGCAACGAGAGAATGACCCCTGACCAAACATCTAGTTGAGACACTGACCACAGAAACTACAAGTATTTTGCCAGTCTCATCAATTTACAGTGCACGTTAGTACCAGAAGATTGGCTGAACACCTGAGCGCATTGAACAGCCTGCTTTATCTATCATGTCCGTTAAAGTAAGGATTAACGAAGGCAACTGCAGCCAGCTGGAGACACCACGCCACAGCCGTTATACGATATCGCAAGTTGCCGAAAACAGCTTGGCACCAGGTCCTTTAAAACGCTGCAGGAACAGGATAGGGGCGTAGTTTACCTTGCCCATCGGTCAGCTGCATACGGGTGCATATGTCTCTCGCTGCTATTGCGCCTTATACTGCCAGAATCAATTGCCCTACATCACGCGACGGCCCCGCAGAAAGGCCGTTGCAACAGCTTGGCAGAGGAGATTTACCGGAGGCATTTGGTACCGACTTTACAGAAGACCATCGCAGATTGGGGTTAAGAGAATTTGTCGGTGGTACAAAGAAATTTGGAAAGACGCCTGGGCATCGTGGCCAGTGATAGGCCTTCATTCCATGTCAGCCCTGGAGGACAGGGAACAACTAGTGCAATATGTAACAAGTAAAAAACTATGGCAATGAAAGACGCATTCTGCTGGTCGTAGAATATCCTGCAATCGCCACCCTGCATGGGCATAGTCGTAGGGCAAATATCGATAGAGAATTTCGAGAACAAGGGCGCAATGCAGGTGCGCGAAATGATCGTGATAATCAGTGTGGAAATTTTTTGAAGCGTGGAGAAATTAGGGCAAAAGATTAAACAAAAAGCACAGACAGAATCTCATCTTGGAAACGCCACTGGACTATCCTCTGGCTGTCTGAAGGCCGGCGAGAGTGCTACCTAAATCCGGCCAAGAAGCAGAGTTGATATAGCGTGGGGTAAACGGCTGTGTCTCAGTCTCGCAGCAGCATCCTGCATGGATTATCGTTCCATTAAGCGGCGGTGTGTTGCTCATGGAGTATTTCGTCCAATGGTATATAGATGATTACCGTCAAACATAGGGCAATTAATGCCAGGGTAAGCGGTACAGGTAGCCCTCGGAGGGTTTGAACCTGCCGGGGCCGCACTGGCCGATGTGTTCGACGAAAAGGTACCCTTGAGTTGATCCTAAAGCAAGAACGCCTAGCTAGAGGGTCAGTAAGCGGCTCGGGAGGACGTGTCCTGGTCCCCTGCTATATTACCAGACGATGATTCTGCTAAGATGGTGAACTGGCGGATGCCTGAGGCTGACGATCACCGAGGAGGAGGAAGCAGTAGGTACAGCCTTGAGGATTTCGCAATTTCGCATGAAGAGTTGAGGGATCTGATACCCCACGCTAGAGCACACGGTTCGTTGAAGGAGACTGGCTGGGCAATTGGAGTTTAGATATTGAGTTGACGATTGATCTGGAATCTGTCAATGCCAGTGTTGTCGCTCAGGGTTGAGTGAATGAAGGTTGCAGGAATGATGTGCTGGATCAACCGCGGCATCTCTTACTCGCGCACTTTCTGGCACGTCGCCCACGTCTCCAGGGCCTGTCAAGCGAACAGCAGGCTGGACAGGCCCTAGTGCAAAGCCACCAGCTGGCCATTATCGGGGTCTCGTCGGGCTATCAAGGCCACCTTCAACCCAACAGCCCACACTACAACCGCACCTGCGCAAGATGCCGGATCGTCTGCATATGGCTTTTCCCGGACTATGGCCCTTCGTCGTAGAGATGTAATTATTGCAGCTGTTGTCGCCTTTATTTCCTGGGGATTCGTCACTCATTGGCTCCCCTCCCTGCGCTATCTCCCCTACGCCTTCGTCGCTGGTCTCGTCAGCACACTCTCTGTCCTAGCATGGTTGATTGTCAGTACCTCACGTGGCGAACAATATCGGGAAAGAGGAGGGGGAGAATATCGAACGAGACATGTGGCATTTGTTGCGCCGGATACATGGCAAGCAGAAACAGAGGCGCTCAAGAAGAGGTCGTATTACAAGCGGGAGCCGCTGTACCCGTCGTCCACGGCCATATCCGATAACATCGATGGACTGATCGGTCTGATCTTACGGGACTTCGTCAAGAGTTGGTATGGCGAAATTAGCAGCAGGCAAACTTTCCCCAACGAGGTTGATCGGGCGGTCAGGGCAGCTCTGGCCGATATACGGGACCGGATATTCACGGTGGATATGGTGGAGGTTGTGGTCTCGAGAATGGTGCCTCTGATCACTGGGCACATGAGAGACTTCTATGAAGCCGAACGCGTTGTTCGAGGAAAGAAGCTGACGCGGACCTTCACTGAATCTGAAGAACTCGACTTGGCCATTGCAGCAAAATATAAAGATGGAAAATTACATCCGGCGGCGTCACTGGCATATTCTAATACTAAGCTTGTCCAGCAACAGCACCTACGGGGCATCGTCACCAGGCTGATACCAAGAATTCTGCCCAGAAATATGACTACCAGCCCTGCGGTGACTGTCTTGATCAAGGAAATTGTGGCTTGTGCAGTTCTCTTCCCTGTGTTGGAAATGCTTTCTGACCCGGACACATGGAACCAGTTAATGGAAGCATATGTGAGATTGCCTGATTACTGTGAAGACATCTACTGACCTATCCCAGGGACGCACCATGCTTCAAGACCGGAAGACCGTCCGCAAACTTCGTGCTGCTCTCGACGAGCATGCCCCGCCGTCGCCAAAGTCTTCCAGGAGCGTGCAATTCCCAAAGCTATCTCCGAACGATAATGAGCGGAAGTTCGAGCGGTTTATACGGGCCATCAGACAAACCCATACTCTTGCGGATGCCCGACGCTTCAGGAGCGAAGTCGCTACCCAATTACGACGAGAAGCTGCGATTGAAGGACAGGATCCCATATATCTTCGTCGACTTGACACTGCAAAAAGGATTCTGGACCAAAAGGTTCAAACTCTTGGAGCTGGAGGGTCGGCAAAACCCAAAATCTCTGTGCAAACATCGCAAGGACACAAACGGACTGCCTCAAAGTTTGAAAACGCTTCGTTAAGGGAGGTCTTGTACGATTCTTCTGGGCTGTCTTGCTTTATGGAGTATATGGACCGCTTGAATCTCATGCGCTTGGTGCAGTTTTGGATTGTCGTGGATGGCTTCCGAAACCCGTTGGAGAGGGATGCGGACGAGCCCGAGGAGTATCTCGGCGTGTTACCTACATGGACAGAGTCTGATCGTGCTGATCTAGCACAAATCAACGAAGCGTACGTGACAAAGACAGAACTCAATATTCTACCTCATGCTCGACAAGCCGTTTCAGACTTTCTCAAAGCTGGAAAAGCTGCTACGCCTTCACAATATCGCGCAGCCCGTCGTTCTATTTTACAAGCCCAGACGGCGGTGTATGAAGAGTTGAATGACCCTCATTTTCGAAGGTTCAAGAGATCCGACCTTTATTTCAAATGGCTGGCCATGGATGAAGCATCTGCCGTGCCTCCTAGCCCAACAAAGGGTAGAAATGGGTCTTTGGACGTCGGTAAGCCACTATCTGCGGTTGCTCCAACAAAAATGGGCCGGACACAATCTTCCCGACACATACTCCAACCCCCTGACCTCCGAAGGGCTGTCGTCTCATCATCAGATCTAAAAGGCTACGTGAAGCCTGTAGAAGGAGAGGCGCCTTCACGACGATCTTTGGATGGTTCATCGCCACGGACTCCATTGTTTGATGACGACTACGATAGTGATCCGTTAGCACGCTCCACTCAAAGCCTCGACTCGGATGGCGAGACTACACGGATCAGTGGAAACGACTCCAAAATTGTCGATGCTATGCAAGCAGCCTTGAACGATATCATGGAGGATGAACCTGACAAGGGTTCGCCTTTCTTGGAGCCAAGCCTAAATTCTCCACAAGACAATGACTCTATGCGGGGCTCATTAGAAATACCTAGACCAGCTTCTCCAGTGTCATCATTACAGAAGAAGGGCAAGGAAAAACCAAGTATCGCCTCGCTTGGACTTGTTGGTGCGCCGTCACGTATTGGTGTATTTACGGATGACGATCTCTTTGGCGAAGAAGAGAAATTCCTAGAGGATGAGGTCGAAGACTCGGATACCAATGAAAAAACTGAAGAGGATGAAATCCATGAGGCTGCCCCCGGCGATCTTGGCTTAGCCGAGGCAATAGATGCGCTCACTGCAGATATTGACAGATTAGTCACTCAGGAGTCTATCGTGGACTCATTGACCACCAAGGCTGAGCTAACCAATAACGCTGCCGAATTGAGGATTCTCCGCAAGTCTAAAGCAAGTCTACAGAGAGAAATCCACCGGAAAGAGCTACAACGGCAGCAGTACATTGTCCAAGAGAGTGACAATAGTTTGTATGGGCGTGCAACGGTGTTCATCCAGTCTATCATGGTAGGTAACGAGGAAGATGGTCGAGAGTATGCAATGTGTAAGTCATGCCAGCGATACGTCTGGTGTCCGGTTACTAAAATCATGTTTCCAGATGTGATCGAAGTGCGGAGGCGAGCAGGAGATCAAATGCCAGCTGCTGCTTGGGTTATTACACGAAGATATAGCGAGTTCCATGAGCTCAATAAACGTCTTCGCTCAAAATATCCCCAAGTCCGCAACCTCGAATTTCCCCGACGTCAAGTAATGTTGAAGTTGCAAAAAGACTTTTTGCAGAAACGGCGGGTGGGTTTGGAGAGATACCTACGAGTATGTAACTCAACAACCTCCTTTCATAGACTGACATTGACCATTCTGACCCTAGGAGCTTCTTCTCATACCTGCCATCTGTCGTAGTCGAGAGCTTCGTGCGTTTCTCTCACAGCAGGCCATATCCGCTACCGACCCGAACTCTTCACAAACAGACAGTCGCGACTTTGTGACTCGGATTTATAATTCCGTTACCGATGGCATGGAAGAATTCTTAGGAAATATCCCTGTCCTCGACCAATTATCCGTTGCTGGACAAAACCTCATCTCCGCCGCAACTAGCCAGCTCGCAAATAATGGATCATCAGTGCCACCTGTGCTTTCGACATCAACCGTCCTTGGGACAGATCCAACTACCGATGCGGAAGCAGAAGCAGAACTCCGTGCCTTTGAGAACAGAGAACTGGAACCGTTTGTGAAGCCAATATGTGATCTCTTCCTGGAAGCATTCGAACTCAACCGTGAGAGTAATTGGCTGCGTGGCAGGGCAGTCGTTGTCGTTCTCCATCAACTTCTTGGTGGTACTATTGAAAGGAAAGTCCGCGAAAATGCCAAGCTTCTCCTTTCGGAAGAGAATATTGTCAAGTACATTGACCTTGTCAAGAACAACATGTGGCCAGGCGGCAAATTAAAGGAATCAGCAGTTCGCACGCCAGCCGAGAAAGCCAGGAGTCGAAAAGAAGCCGGACTTGTGCTGGCAACTCTAGTGCCGGATCTGGCAGGGAGCGTTGTGGGTAGAGCAAACGCGCAAGCAGCTAGCAGGAGGATTTTGGCCACTGTGAATAATCAGAGGTTGAAGTAAGTTATCCCCCATTCAATTTACTTTATCTAAACCCTGTCTATCGGGCATACTGACGAACGAGTAGTACGCATTTGGCATTCACACTCCTGGACGAAATAGTACAATCCATTTTCCCAGATGCGACGGCGAGGTAGGAGAGATGAGTTGTGTCCTAAGGAGTTTTGGAGCACGTTGTGTTTTGCTGGATATCCTAGTTTTCTTGCAGGATTGGAATCTAGCGGCTTTGCATCCCGCGGCATTAGCATCGGCGTTATTGAAAGTGTCATTATTTGCATTTCTAGCATACGAACGTTGCCAGTCTCTGATGAAAAGTATTATCTCAATCCAAACCCTTTCTGTTCAGCCCTGAGAGGGGATCAGTCACTGGCGTACGCCCAACTGGCAAGAGTTGGGGTGATTTTGGAGTGGTCCTTTCAGCTGCTCCACACTTTTAATGCCACGACTTTGAGGAACGCGGGGCTGTACATAGATGACAGATAGCAGCGTTGAGGATACTAGTTAGGTAAGAGCTTCCTAGCTGATGTGATTAATTCTTATACTACCCTGTAGTTGGTGCCTAGGTGATTCCTTCGTCCTCGTTTGATCCATTCATTCTCGTCCGCAGCGGCACCTATCTGCGACGCGGGTCAGCGCTTTAAAGATGCCCAATCCCAGCTTCACATGTTACATTACACGGTGTCCTCTCTCTTTTTTGTCAGCACTCCAGTTATCGATTTCCATTTTGTGGTTTGATACTCTTCGGACATCTACAATTTTTCCCGGCTTCGATAACTTACTCCGAGCAACCTCGCGGATAAATAGACACCACAGATCACGGTTCGTTCCGCGCGAAAACGTCCTCATATCATCCATTTATATTCCCAGGACAGCTAATTATCCCGAAGTCCCTACAGACTTGCATGGATTAAATCTAAAACGAAAAGTATACCAAAGCGAGGAAAATGGGCGCCATATTCAGCTCCTTCGTAGACCAAACCTGGTTCATTCCCTCCCCACCCCTCACCGAAACTACCCTCCCCGACCAATCCGGCAAAGTTCCTCCCCCCAACAAACCTCCTCACCCTCCACATACTCACACACTCACACAAACCTCAGGTCCACATAATAACAGGCGGTTACGCTGGCGTCGGCTACGCGCTAACCTCCCTCCTGTATACCTGCAACGCAACCGTCTACATAGCTGGTCGCAGCTCCTCCAAAGCCGAAACTGCGATCGCGGCGATTAATAATGAGGTCAGGAAGTCTGACGGGCGTATTGAGGTTTTGCAGCTGGATTTGGCAGATTTGGAGAGTGTGAGGCGGGCGGTAGGTGTGTTTTTGGGGAGGGAGGGGAGGCTGGATGTGCTGGTTAATAATGCGGGGATTATGGCGACGCCTAGGTGGAGGGAGAGTGTGCAGGTTTGTGTCGGCGTTCGGTTCAGGCCATTTCTTTCCCTTTCACGAATGATGGAACTGACACCACGGATGACAACACCAGGGCCACGAACTCCAAATAGGCACAAACTGCCTTGGACCCTTCCTGCTAACACAGCTCCTCCTCCCTCTTCTCCAGAAAACCGCCCTCGTCGTACCGACAGGCAGTGTGCGCGTCGCCTGGGCGGCATCTTTAGTGATCGACATTTCTGCGCCCAGCGGCGGTGTTGTGCTTGATGCTGGGGGCGCGCCGAAGGTGCATGCGACGTCGGGAATCAACTACGGGCAGAGTAAGTCTGGGAATGTTATGTTGGCGGCTGAGATGGTGAGGAGGTGTGGAGGGGAGGGCGTGGTTAGTTTTGTGAGTTTTGGGTTTGATTCCTGGTGCTGATGTGAGTGGGGAGTAGGCGTTCAATCCAGGGCATCTACGAATGGAATTGCAACGGCATTCGAATTTCCTTCAAGTACTCATCATGGCAAGCGGAACCAAAATCCTCGTTCAAACGTTCTGTAATCTGACACTGCGTCCGTAGAAAGCGATGGGGTACCCCGCGAAGCTTGGAGCATACACCGAGCTCTTCGCCGGCTGGTCGTCGGAGATCACGCTGGAGAAAAACGGCGCTTACGTCATCCCTTGGGGACGCATCGGGACGTATAACTCTGCGCTGCGGAAGGCTGTATTGTCGAAGGAGCAGGGAGGGGACGGGACGGCGGAGAGGTTTTTGGAATGGTGTGAGAGGGAGACAAGGGAGTATATGTGAACTTTGAAAATGATATCCGATCAGAGGAGCTGAAGGGAGCCCTTGAATCAGGGTCGATTTGTTACTTGCCAAAGTATAGGAGGCTAATCATCCTGAATTATGCATAGGATAAATGAATGTTGCGAATTGGAACCAAGAGTTCTTTAGAGGGAGTCATGGCTCAACCATCGACCACCAAATACTATTCTCAACCTCGCCAAATATAACAACCGTATCCTTATGCTATAATCCATGGATGACCTGCACTTGGACTTTTTCTTAGTCGCCGCTGACATATGTAGATAGCGCTCATCAAAATTCGCGACACGAAACAAGACCCCCAATGGTTACGGCAGATTTCTGAAATGGTTGAGCGGGATAAGAGACGCTACACTACGCCTCCGCGCGTCCGGCGTAAGCTTAGATATAGTGTGGACGGGTTCAAAAATAACCGCACATGGGTGGTCCATTGACGTAAACCGTTGAAACCCGTTGAAACTGGCAGATTCCTCCTTTGTCATCACATCACGTGCCCCGTGGTATATAGCTTCGCCACTGGCCGACTTCCAACAGTGAAGACAGCTTCCTTCTCCAGTTGATAGGCTGGACGAAATGAAAGGGTAGGGCATTTCCCTCTTGTATTAACGCTGGATGTGTTCTTAGCCCCTGTTGTTCCATCGTTCGTGAAAATAACATCCTTTATACAAGTCTGGAAGAAGAATGTGTTGGGTCTGCGACACAAGGATGTTAGGTTGGCTAAGACTGAAGTTCGATGTGTAGTTGGATAGGCCAGGACATGTTCCACCATTTATGCAACTCAGGACCCCCGCCGTGTATTGTGCATGTAGTCCTAGTGTAGCCATCGAGGACTCCGCAGTTTGGACCAGAGCAAGTGTAGGCGAGAGAAAATTCTTGATCCATCTGCACAGGAGTTGTAGCTCCCGGTGACTGTTGCCATGTCGTCTCTCCGTTGGGTATAGAATCTTGATTGGACCAGCCTTCCGAGATAAATAGCCTACCAATGCCTGTATATATATATATATATATATATAGAGAGAGAGAGAGAGAGAGAGAACAGGAGGCGAGCTCAAGTTTTAGGCTTCCAAGTGTTATTTCCGCCTTTTCCTCCTTTACCATGACGAGCTGCGCCTTCCTATTGATTTCAACGACTGAGCCTTGGCGTACCTACACTCCAAGGCACTGTAGTCGTTTAAAGACCGAATTAGGACGCCTCCAATATGTTTAGCTATACCAAATCCAGAAAGATTGAACACAGATGAAGAGGAACAAGTCGCAGTCCGTTTCTTTCAGTAATAAATATCGGATCAAGTCGGACCGTCGGACCGTCGGATCCTCCCACTGAACCTTTTGATGGCATTTTCGGGATATCGCCTGATGAAAGAAACGAAAGGTCCATTCATGAAAGAACAATGGCAAGAGGGCGGGGTTTGGGAATGCTACACTTAGGGCACTTCTTCTTCAAAGTGAAACAATCTCATGCTCTGAAATTCAGATCACTTTGTGCTAAACTTCTCCATGAAAAACCACGATTGGGCAATGGAAAGCCCCGTCGGGATGAAGCGAAAGGCACTAAAGCTGAATTATTCCTTATACCAAAAGCAAGGAAATCAAGACCGAACACGATCGAAAAGAAGTAAAGCCATTTCTCGTATGATATACGTGATACCATAGGACAGGATCAGACAGTAGCAAGCTATGGCTGGGCTTGAAGCCATGGCTATTCCTCTATCCGAAGTTTAGTCTCTGGGAATCGGTCTTGTGCATCCCTTGACGACTCGGGGTACAAGGGTCGCAGAATAAGCGTTTGGTGTTGTTCCTAACTGGCGTCTATCACCACGCGAAATCTCGCCATTAGGCCTTATCTGTCAGCCCGGTTGTGGGCTCCCGGCCCGCAATGTTTGCACAGCCGGCCCTCCTGCTTGGGCGTGGGGAAGTGGAGGCCAATTAACCGACAGTGGACGAGGTCTGTGCTGTCGTGCATGATGGCTGACAGGAAACTGGCGACGAAAATATTAAAGCGGCGCCGAATGGGCATACTGTACTCCCTTAGCTCCGCCTCACTTATCCATGCTTTTGCTCATCGCATCGGTGCCTGGTAATTGACGCTTCAGCATGGAAATCCTGGCAAGAGCCTTCCAGTTTTCACAAACCAACACTCACCACTCTGTTCACGAAATTATCTCGATCTTGACGAGGCTTCTCATCCTTCGAGAGATCCTCTGGATACGCCTTCCCGCCCAGAGGATTCCGCCTTGGGAGCGAGCCTTGCAGCTATGGCGGAGGCATTGGCAGTGTTGGGCACAGCCGCGAGTGTTGTCCAAATCGTAGATGTTGCGTTCAGGCTGTCTCTTGCTGTAGCTGAATTCGCTGAGGAAGCTAGACATATCACTGAATCGACTGGATACATGTTCTGTCAAGTTTGCAGCTGGCACGAGGTGCTCTGCGCCGTCCATGGCTCCCTGAATAAGCGGAAGAATCAGACTAGGACCAGGCCTCTCAGCGAAGATGAAAAGGCTATTTGGACGGCGGTGGGGAATGCGCTTGATCGATGCCAGAAGACGGTCAAAAGGTTCCAAGAGGAAGTAGATGCACTTGGTGGCCAGGGAGAAACTGGCCGGCTGAAGCGCGCTCTGATCGCCATGACTCTGTACAAAAAGAGACCGAGTATGGCGAGGATTGAAAAGCACATTGAGACTAATATAGCCTCACTAAGTGTTCTTCTACCTTGTTTCCAACCGTGAGTTCCCTCATTTCCATACCAAGTAAGAAAATAACATGCTAATCTTCCTTGCAGGTTCGAGCATGAGGATAGAATGACCGTGTTGCGCGCAGGCAATGCTATTGCTAGCAGATACCTCCCAACAATCGTAGAAGCGATAGAGAAAGGCGAGATTCGGTTCGGAAAGCTATCGCAGCAAGAACAATCGGCTAGAATCCCTCTGACAAACCTCTCGATAACCCCGAACCCCAAAGATCCTTCCAGACCTTCTTCGACACCTGGAGGAGTGGAAGAGTGCATGGACGATAGCCCAGACTTACGGACAATGAAACAGTGCCTCGATGTCGCGGTATCGATTAAGAAGAAGCTTTCGACCTGCGGAAGCGTTACCGAACAACGTAGTGCCGCCACCTCGATACAAGGAGATAGAAAGGAGGTGATGATAAAAGTCGACCTGTCACAAGGGGAGGTCGAGGAAACATCTGAGATTGACTCACAACCCGACGGAAATGGCGAATCTGAAGATGAAGGATCTTTGATTGGCTATGTCGAGGATACCGTGCCTCCGCAAGCAGTAATGAACACCCTTATCGATAACTTGAAAGACGATGGTCGAAAAGAACTCGCAGCGGGACACTTCGAAACTGCCGAGAGTCATATACTCGATGCGATTGAATACGGGGAAGAGCGATGGCGGGTGTACGGATTTCCCTTCGAGGATAAACTGGAACTAAGAGAGCAGCTTGCCGAAGCGTATACAAAGCAAAAGAATTGGGAGGCAGCCGAGAAGGAATATTCCGCCCTGACGAAGGAAGCGAAAGAGGGTGCCGTCTCTTACGCCATATACGGGAGACTCTGTTACTCATTCGCCAACATGTATCGGGCCAAGTATTATGCTGGCGAGCAGCATCGGCTTGAGCTTCTCAAGGCTTGGGAGCGGTATGCTATCAAGTCGTTCAACGTAGGATCTGACCTCCCCGAACAAGGATGCACTCTATCACGGCAATCGGCGGAACTTTTGGTCGATCTGTACGAGAAGATTAAAAAGCCCTCGCATGCAAGAACCTACCGCGAGATGTATCCGACCCCAACACGAGAAACTCCCACTCCGGCGAAACTTGAACCTATTTCGCCGAGCTTGCCAATCGACGATGCTGAACCGGCCTCCCCGACTTCTTTGTCACCTTCATCCGGAAGACAGAATCGCAGTTCTGAATCCACCGATGTATCTTGCATCGGCAAAGAAGGCATGGACAATGTTATCCAGCAACTTCATTCCGGATCGGATATTGAGAATCTGACTCGGGCACAGAAACTGATATTGACGCATGATGTAGCTGGCGACAATGGCTCATTGTCACCAGTTCCAAGACGCAGCACCAGTCTGAGTAGCTCCACGAGCAACGATGAGCCAGCTCTGCACTATTGTGCCCGACAAGGTGACCTAAGCTTGCTCCGAGTTCTTGTCGAAAGGCTGCAGAAGCCCGTTGATGACGTTGATTCGAAGGCGGCGACTCCGCTAATGGTCGCTGTTCAGTGGAACAGAAATGCTGTCGTTCAATACCTGCTGAACAAAGGAGCCAGTGTCCACGCACAGGATAAAAAGGGGTGGACTGTGCTACATCATGCAATTTTGCGGAAAGGTGAAGATGTGGATTTGCTCCGGAGCCTGCTGGAAAGAGGCGCCAATGTCAATGCCACAAATAACGATAAAGAGACCCCGTTACATTTCACGGCAAAATATCTATACAATATGAAGAATATGGCGGAAGTTTTGCTGAGCGGAGGTGCGGACATAGAAGCCCGAGATATCGCTGGCCGGAGTCCCTTATGGTTAGCGATGCAAAAGAGGAAATATGACATTGTGGAACTGCTACTGAAGAACAAAGCAAAGGTCGACGACACACATTTGCCCGAGACGTCCAGAGACATTGCAGATTTGCTTGAAGAAGAGAGGATGACGCGCGGGATATCCAGGCGAAACAGCGGCAGCACGACGACATCAAAGCGAACTAAAGTGCGATCATTGTTCTCTAGGAAGTCATCAGAAGGAAAAAGTTGAATTAGGGTTACACCCCTGAAGATTGAGAACGGCATCCACGAAATGGGATGCGACAGAGGGACGGGACGCGCTAAAGCGGAAAATGGCGAGACAATGGGTGTTGAAGAAGGCGTATCAGGCGTTATGGAGGATCAGCATACCAGCATTTAAACAGATACCCCTGCTTTTTTGTTTGTTTACAATATTTATCTAGGTGAAAATGAACTTGTCAGACGAAGACTGCGAGGATGCAGAGACATTGGGATGGAGGAAACGAGATGAAAAGATTTCCATTGTGAAGGCCCGCGACGTTGCCAACATTCACGCGCTATCACGTGGAAGCTACGAATTGAGCAAGACCAGCTACTAATAATTTATACATCATACATTTATAAATGAGCTTTATATTTTGCGACAGTATTAATTATATAACCTCAGGGTTGAGTGGCATAAGTTGTACTGCGTTTGAAATGACATACAAAAGCCAAAAAAAAGAGAAAACCAAGATCGTGGGAGGCCCACGGTCCAACTACCTGGACAGTCAGAGACTCTTAACTCTCATCCAGATGAACCCGACCAGAGCTAATTGTTTTGGACTTGCCGCTGCTCTTCCCGCGCACGATTCCATCGGTAGAGGGGCTTCAACGGTGGAGTTGGCCGCAAAAGAATCCGAGAGATAAACCACGGCAACACCTCCTTGATCTGATACTCGACATGCCTTCTCGTGGGGACACCAAAGATGTAATTCATCTCTTCTAGAGTTGCAACTTGAACGGTACCAGGGACGAGGAGCCAGACCAATATGAATGCAAGGGCATCAAAACCGCTACAAACAGGTCAGCGTATACAGATGAAGGAGCCCGAGTGGAAAGCTTACGCGAAGAGTCCTAATAGTCCTGTGTGACCTGTAACTCAGAGTAAGCTACGCCATTTTACGATGGTGGTTGGATGCGATTCATGACTGTACCTAGGGAATGGACAAGCTGCGGGACGATGAGAGCCAAAATACCGGCCCCGAGAAGATTCCAAAATACGGCAAAGGACATGCCAGCCTCTGATAAACGAGTTTAGTTGTGATAAAAAGAGCAAATATTAAGAATAGAGGCCTACCGCGGTTCACCAGAGGATAAACCTCACTGGAATACGTGAAAGGAACAACCTGCGACCGGTTCAGTATGACTCCATAGTCCGCTTGATTGGGACACTTACTCCAGCCCCAGGCGAATAGCAGAGAGTGTAGATTATCATGAAGAACGTGATCACTGGTACACGGGCCGAGCTATCCTTCGGTATCTGGAAGCTGAATCCTGTGGCGATCAATGCCCATATCATGGAAAAGAGTGACAAAAGGAGAAGGAATCTACCAATCGGTTTAGCAGGTATTCAAGTAAAGCAGGATTTCATGTATCGCATTACCTGCGTCCTCTACTGTCAATGAACCAGTATGCAAGAGGAGAGAAGCTATGCAAGGTCAGCATCATGCAGTTCACTTGCGAGAATAATGGTTCTGACATAAAATTGGCAATGCCAAACCCGAAGGCAAGCCATAGAGATTTCTTTGGGGCAATGTTGGCATCGTTGAATAAGGTGGCGGCAAGAAATGCGAAAATGTTGACTCCGGAAAGTTGTCTAGTAAACCCTTGCAATTAGCCGCAATGAGATGAGGAGTAGAATTTTAGCTTCGGGGAGTAAAAAGCTAAACCGGGCTTACTGAGATATCATGACAATGAATGCTGCAAGACTCGCACGGAGGTTACGAGAGATGTTGAAAAGTTGCATAACCCTAGTCCAATAACTAGTCGACCCAACTTCCGCTTGATAAGTATCGTCATCAATGGAACCACCCAAGCCGATGTCATCGTCCAAGTTCCGTCTCTTGGCAAAAAGGCTTGTCTCCACTTGCAGTTGAGAATGGATGTAGTAAAGATCTCTGGCGCTTTGGAGAGGGGTCTCCCGAAGTTGAAGCAGGGATTCGTAAGCCTCTCTGTATTTATTCCGTTTAATGAGCCAACGCGGCGACCTAGAGATATGTCAGAAATGTCTGGGGTAAAATTGACCATGGACGGCTTACTCATAGCAAACCAACACAAGGACCAAAAGGACTACGGCTGGGATGACCGGACTGACGATTTGCAGCCTCCACCGGTTGTACACAACCAAATTAGCCGCATTGCCTAGGAATATGCCCAGGGCGGTAAAGGTTTGCCAAGTGAGTAGCAGACGGCCTCTGATGCGAGCTGGGGCGACCTCGGATTCCCAAATGGGGACGACGGAGGCCTTTGCGCCCATGCCTATCCCAACTCCAAAACGACAAGCAAACAGCGATCGCCAGCTACGGGTATAAGCTGATCCGATGGTAAACCCAAAGGTGAATAAAGCGGCAACAAAGACCGCACCACGCCTGCCATATACATATTCATTCAGTGGATCGGATAGCCAAGCTCCAACGGCACTGGCCGAGAAGTAGGTAATCGCATTTACTGCTCCGAAAATCCACACATCATGCGTGTACGGATTGTTGATATCCACATTTAGATGAAATTCACTAGGCCATTGCAGATTTGCACCAGCAATGCTGCTTTGTACCCAGCCCCTGAGAGGATATGGTTAGCCATATACAATGAGAGACACAATTGATACATCTTCGGGGCGCTCACTGAACAATTGCTCCAATGCAACACGTCAAAATTATGACTCGAAGGGCTTTGGGTTGTTGCCAGAATCCAGATGTCTTCTCCCGTTGTAATGCGGACCTTTCAATGTTACTTAGGTCTCCCGAAGCTTCAAAGAGCTCTGGGTCTCTGGCTAGTCTGGCACCTCTGATAAGAAGGTTGACATCAAGAAAATCATGGAGATCCGCATGGTTAGCGTAAGTCGTTCGGACGTCGTTGTCTTGGTCTTCAGGTTCTCGATGAAGTAAAGGATTGTCAACTCTGAGAGAGAATTAGCAAAGTGAATGCGGACAAATGGAAGAAAGGCTAGGTCGCGTGACTAACATTCCAAGTTCGTTGTTCTTGAGGAGTGTCCTAAAGCGATTTCTTGGAGCTGTGTTACCAGCCTATACGGACTGTTAGAAAATGATTAATCCAGAAAGCTAGAAGAAGAAACAAGTCAGCTTTCCTGGAAATTGTTTTGCGCCATGATGCGGTCGGTTAATGCTAATTGTTACAATAGATACATAGACGAAACGGGTGAACGGTTCTTATATCACCCCTGCGAACGTAAGATGGTATAGTGCCTGTAACCAGGAATCGTACTGTAGCATAGATAGACATAAAGCGAACAATTTGTGAGAGAGGAGTTCCAGAATACACTTCGTTTTAGTAAGAATGTGATTTTACGTGAGGCTAACGCTAGCCTCACTGCCTGCAGCCAAGGTTGTTATGGCGCTGTCAAAGCGGAAAGCAGGGACTAATGAACATGCTGCTCCGTACCCCAAAATCGCTTGCGCAAGTCCAAAAAGAAGCAAGCCACGGGGAAGATGAAAAGAAACGGGCACTCGGGGCTATGTGGCTGCATGGCGAAAGGTCAACACTTGCCCATGATCGGTCCGCTTGCTTTCTATGATGAAGTTTATGTAGTGATTCCGTATTACTCAAGTCGTCATGCAGGGTGATATTACCGCAAGCTTTCATTCTGTTTCGATTGATTGAAGAAACGTGGTAATTCTGAGTAACCTTTTCTGAACAGTTCGAACGACATGCTGGAATTTGCAACCTTGGAAGCAGCTTCCTGCGGAATACGCTCGTGTCCCTCGTGAGACGAAGAGTAGAATGAGGCCCAGCCTCGATCAGTAGCTCGAGCGAAGGGGAATGATCACCCTTCTCACTGACTGGTGAGTTGTGGCGGAGCCCAGCCTTGCCGGTGAAGTAATGCGGTACATTTCGAACGACGAAAAGGGACACAGTATTGTGGCGAGGTGCAGCTGTTGTTCTTGGCGTATGTAAAGAATCGATGATAAAGCACAGCCACAAAATTATCCTGGACTGAAGTTCGTAATTGCTCCCCGCATCCGCGCTTCTGCTCATTGGTTAGATTAGGAGCTGGTTTATTATCAAGAAACAGTAAGTTATATATTTAATATTATTCACCACTTATTTTTAATGGCAAGGTGGCCGAGTGGTTATGGCGTTACGTTTAGGTTACAAACAGCCAAGCTGTTATTACTATCCGTAATTCGAAAGAGCGTGGGGTAAGACGAAGTTATTAGCAATTTAATTTGAGCCTTGATGCTAACAACAATGAACAGTTCGATCCCCACCCTTGTCAACATTTCTTTTTGCCTTTCCCTGCTCTCAGGACACACCTACTTGAATGTTCTTCATGCATTTTAATCTCTTAGAAGTTGTAGAGAAGAGTATTCGAACAAGTGTGACTTAAATTAACATTTCAATTCACTTTTCGGAAGTCTAAAAAGTTTTCAACATTATTATAACCTCAGCAATGTTATTTGCTAGGAACATGTTTGGAACTCGCATTCACATTTGCTTCCGGTATTTGGCATCGATTTCGGGAGTTTATGCAACTTTCCGACAAGAAGTCAGGACCAGTGCGTTGAGCACTGGAATTAGAATGATCTACCACAACACTTCTTGCAGTTGAATACCACCACGCCGGTCATTGAATCAAATTCAACTACCCCGATAATACTTACTAGGCACAAACGGCATTTTTGTCACCACTGCATTTCTCCTCTTACCTCTGACGACGACGCCAACTGCTGTCCCAGACTTATGCTGCCCGTCTTTGATATATCCCATAGCAATATTTTTCTTCAGCGTCGGTGACGGACAACCCGAGGTAATCTTGCCAATGCCATTCCCCTCAGCATCTACAATCTCAGCGCCCTCGCGTGCCGGCGCGCCATCGACGATGAGTCCAACACGCCTCCTCGTGACTCCGACCCCACCGTCCTTCCTCGGCTTCAACTGCGGTAGAATGACGGACGAGCCGTGGAACCTGCCCTCCGTACGCCGATCTTTGCCGATAATCCAAGACAGAGCCGCTTCGACTGGCGTCGTGCTATCATCAAGGTCGTGCCCGTACAAACACATGCCAGCTTCAAGGCGAAGGCTGTCACGTGCGCCTAGACCCGCTAATCGAAGTGCATTTGGGGCAGATTTAAGGAGGGAATCTGTGACTGCTGTGGTGGAGGGACCAGGTATTGATATCTCAAATCCGTCTTCACCGGTATAACCGCCGCGGGAAATGAGGACGTCCGGCGAGGTCTGGTCGTTCGTGAGGCGTAGCTTTGCATAGGTCGATTGGCCAAAGTAAAGCTCATCCAGATTAACCTTTTCGGGCTCTGCTAACATTGAGGACAGTATAGAGGCCGATTGAGGGCCTTGTAATGCAACAAGGCCTTGTCCTTCGAGGACGTTCCATTCCACATCCGGATTGCCTGCTTCTTTCCATGCGGCCAGCTCTGATGTGAAATAGTCCAAGTCCTTGGTCCTGCAACCAGCATTGGTTACTACGTAGAAGTGTGAAGCATCTAATCGAGTGATTATGGTATCATCCACTATTCCGCCTGTCTCCCGGTGGAGTAGGCAGGACAATGTCGAGTGATGTGGTTTGAGAGACGATAGGGACGAGGGAGTGATGAGGGAGAAGAAAGCGTCGGCGCCAGGACCGGAGAAGTGATGCTGAACCCTGAATCACTTAATATCGCTGTTATGGCAACTGGCAAGTGTACTTACATGTGGCTCACATCGAACAAGCTTGCGTGCTCTCTTGTCCAGAGGTGCGACTCACCAACACCCATATCACTATATTGCACTGGCATGGCATAGCCCCCAAAAGGCACGAATTTAGCGCCATGAGCAGCATGAAAGTCATAAAGAGGCGTCTTCGCCGGTTCTTCGGCTTTTTGAGCCTTCGAAGTAGCGAATCGCAGCGATTGATGCATTACGGGAATGCGCACTTTGGCCCTCGGATTTCTTTGTGGAGTGGAGAGAGGGCGGAGGGAACGCAAGAAAGATAGAGCGCAATTGGGATGCGCACCATATTGCTTAATGCTACTGATAGCTGGATTCAACGCTTTTAAGCTTTTATTAGCAGACATTGCTCGGAATGGTGTTAATGGTTGGAGGAGCTTCGGATTTCTCTGCTCTCCAAATCTCAGTGACGAAAGAGGCATCGGCCGACATAGTCCCGCACTAAGACGCGGAGCTTGGAGCATCGATCCCAGCCCACGCAGCACCGATAGCAACATCATACACGGACAACCCCCAGCAATCGCTCTACAGCTGTCTCGTGCTGCACAGCCAAAATGTCAAAAGGCTCAATGTACCTTCTTGTGTCCTTGCCGACATCAATAGCCCCTTCGAACGACCACGACGAAGCTCTCACGGCGCTGCGAGCTGCCGTGACCAACGATTACGGCACCACATACCCATTCGCAATTCCCACCTTCAAAATCGGAACTCTGGATGCGCTGGTGCAGCAAGCTGATGATTTGGCGAAGCTCAATAATGCTTGCGAGGGAGTTGTGAATAAAGTGGGGGAATCGTTGCGGAGTATTCTGGATGGTGACGAGGATAAGATAGCTCAGCAGAAGAAAATCAACGACAGTATGGCTGGAAGATTCTCGAGGCCCTCTCTCAAGCTCCACCAGGCTAACACCTGCCACTAGAACCGGTGGACCAATATTTACGAACTTTCTCTTGGAATAAGGTTAAATACAGGGCAGAGAAGTCGATAGCTGATCTGATAGACTCGTTACAAAAGGTTCGAAATCGCAACACGAGCCATGGCAACTCAAGCTAATTCTACAATTCCCATAGGAAATCGCAGGCATCGACAATGATGTAAAGGCAAAGTTCGGCCAATACAACCAGGTGAAGACCAACCTGGCGGCATCGCAGCGAAGACAAACGTGAGATAACCGTAAACTTTCTTTTTTTAACCTTCTCGAATCTTATATCTCCCTAAATAGTGGCAACCTCTCCACACGATCACTTGCATCCATAGTAGCCCCCTCCGCACTCATTCAAGACTCCGAATACCTCGAAACCCAACTCGTCGCCGTCCCAAATGCTATGGTGAAAGACTTCCATCGCTCCTACGAGACCTTGGCAGACATGGTCGTGCCACGCTCCGCTAACCAAGTCGCCGCTGATGACGAATTCACACTGTTTGCCGTTGCGGTATTCAAGAAAACGAGTGCAGATTTTGTACACAAGTGTCGAGAGAAGAGGTGGACGCCCCGCGATTACAAGTACAAAGCGGGCGGGAAGGAAGAAGAGGCAAAAGAGGTGGATAAGCTGAGCCAGGATGAGAGGAAGCTTTGGGGAGAAGCTCTTAGGCTGGGGAGGACTGGTTATAGCGAAAGTGCTATGATTTGGGTTCATGTGCTAGCGCTACGAGTTTTTGTCGAGACTGTGCTTAGGTACGGTTTGCCTCTGGACTTTGTGTGTGGATTGGTAGAGGTATTTGCAATTTTACTGCCTTCTTTTCTTCAATTCTACCTCGTTCCATTATTTCGATCTTACAGCTCATGAATTCTTCCAGACAACACCTAAATTAGCCAAAAAAGCTAAGGCATCCCTGGACGTCCAATACTCCTACCTCGGCGGCAACGCCTTTGGCCGAGACAGCAAGGGAAGAGTCAAGAAAGACGATCAAGCGATGTCATCAGAGATGCAGGCAGCAGGCCACCTCGGAGACGGGGCCGTCGAATATTCTGCTTATGTTTACTACGAGTTCGAGATTGCATAGGCCGTCCCCTGCGGCAGTAGCTAGTTTTTCATGTCAGTTGAGTGTCTGAACCGCTTTGATCGGTCAGCAGGAGTCTTTGGCAGTGGTTAGGCTGGCTGGTATTGTAGCGATACCGAAGTCAACTATGCCCCGTATAATTCTGAGCATCTCCATTTCGAAAATTTTCCTTGAGTTGCTCCCTATCTCCGAGAGGCACACTTGTGTGCAACTCTAGAATTCTAGGTAAGAGAGGGCAATTTGTGTTGGGCCGAATCAAGTGTATATACCACCAACACAGGGCTCCACCCTACCTCAAATCTATATTCCAAGAGAATCCCGTCCTTTCAACCACTCCTAGTTTTCTTCAAAATGTCTGCTTTTAGCGCTACAATACATCATAGAAGAACTTATTGCAGATTGAAAGGCTGTAGCAATTAGTCTCCAATTAGTCTCGAGCTGTCTAATACACACTAAATATTACGGGACGTTCACCCTCCGTCGACCACAGAAACAAGGTCTAATCTTTATTGCAAGTAGCAAAACAGAAAAGGAAAAAACATTTAAAAAAAAAAAAATTAAAATTAAAAAAACATACAGCAGTAGGGATTCTCCGCTGGTCACCCACGCGAATACTAATCTACCGATTTGCAGCTTAAATATCGGGGAGCGGACGGGACCCGTTGTATTCTGCAATCTTTGGCCGTATGTGAAAGAAGTGTTTAATTGTTATGATTATAAGCTTGAAGTAAAAGCTGATGTTTCGTGCAGTATTCGAGTATTCGAAATCAGCTCTGCACGGGCGGCCAAGATATATTCCAAAAGATGGATCAATCGAGAATGGGAGCAACAAAGCACAGTGAGATCTTATTTCATGACATTCGTTTAATACTCTTTAGCATTATTCATCGTCTTTCACAACCCGTCATCTGGTGTCCAAAATTTCATCCACCTCTCATCCAACGCCGCTCCCTCTTCATAAAACCTCAAATCCGTACTCAACCTGATTCTACCCTGCTCGTCCTCATTCTTACATGCCCCATGAATCAAATACGGATTATGAAACACGACATCACCAGCTTCAAAATCGCCAGCCAACCACCTCTTCCCCGCTCCAACGGTTCTACCCATCTCATCGGCATTGTGTGAGAGCTGGCCGTCGCGCGCCATGTTTCGGTTGAAGCCGTTGATGCGCTCTGCGGGCGTCATGGCGGCGGCGGCGGCGAACTCAGCTTCCATGCGCTTTCCGAGGGAGGTGCTGTTTTCGAGGTACATGAGGCCGCCGCCGGTGGCGCTGCAGTCGCCGATAGGGACCCAGGCGGTGAGGAATTCGGCTTCGCCGGCGCGCAGGAAGATGCGGTCGTAGTGGATTCCGGTACTGAGGCCGTGGGGGACGTTGTGACTGGGCGGAATGTGTCAGTATAGAGGATTGGAAGGTGGGGGGTGGAGAGGGGGGGAGGGGGGAGGCGAGGTATACCGCAACATCGTCCGCTGGACCATGACGTCCTTCTTCCAGCCCATGAATTCCCGGATGAAGCAGCGGAGCTGTGGGTGTTGGAGGAATGCTAAATAGATGGGCGTTGTGTGTGCAGAAGTGAGTTTCTCGACTTTCTTCTTGTCTTCGGGGAGGTCGGTCCCGCCGACGCCGGAGTGTGCGATTGGGTCGTTTTCGGGGTTGAAGATGCCGTCGCGAGGAGATGTGTCGGGTTTAAGGATGCCTGTCTCGGACATGTGGGTGAAATAGCTGTGGTAGTAAGCTTTTGATGTTATATTGGTAGTGTATTGTGGGTTTGCTTACTGTTCCCGCATATCGAGGACATCCCCCCGGGGTATAACGCCCTTCATCCACACAAATCCATCGTTCTCGAAACGCTTTCTAATCTCTTTGATGGGAGTGTCCGCCGGAGTTGGGAGCATCCACCCTACGGTATTTGAGTCGACGTAGCTTCCATAGTTTGAGCGTAGCTTTGGAAGTTGCTTTGGCTCTATATAGATCTCGTGAGCTGGTAAGGGGGCACTTTGAGTTTTTGTGGCCATAATGAATCGATATATCGCAATGCAGTAGCTGTATAGGAGTTTGGTAATGTAAGATGAGGAGAATACGGAAATACTGGCCCGATGTACCATTCTTATGTATTTATCGAAACGTTGAATGTCTTCGGCGGGAGGTGGAATTGCGGGATTGACGCGTCCCTGCTTGCTTGTCTGGTCAAAATGGCAATTAGCTCCATTGAGTAAGGTATACCGAGCCAGTTAGAACGAAGGAATGCTGTATCGTTGTGATACGGACCAAACACACCGTATCGATATCAGGTGGTGAAAGGCGGAGGGTTTGCGTCAAGCGGGGTAATAGTGGGATGCATAAAATTATTGATATGGGAGTCAAATATCACGGGATACCTTCGAAATGATAGGTAAAATGTATACCAGAGTTAAATTCAATGGTGGTAGATTCTACTGCGATCCCACGTGGTAAAGAGCATTCGAAAATACGATAATAAACCTTCAGACAAGTTTCGGTATAGGAGCAAAAGGCATACAATCAAACTTAGATCAAATTGGGACAAGGCAGAACGAAATGCTTGTGGCTTGGGTTTTGAGAATGGTATTATGAAGTACGGAGGAAAGAAATGTATCAGCAGTAGTGTAAGATCATGACAAGAACGGGGAGTAGGACCTGAAAAAGGCCACTAAATATCAACTAGATGTAATTTGTTTAGTTCAGTCTTCCTCGCAGCCCCTTACTCTGATGCATTAAACCATTCAAAGGTCCGACGCTATGCTATCCCTAAACCTTGGAGCTCTGTAATGGGTCATAGAAGAGGTGATCCGAGGCGATGAGGCGAAGCACAGGATCTCTCACGATCAAACTGGTCTCCACGAGAACTACGGTATTGCATGGCCTTGGATTCCCCTATGGAGTGAGAGTTTGTGAAACGCGATGGCAGGATGGCGGGAAGACAGGAAGGATGGACGGATCCTGTCGCGTACGCAAAAGATACCCCTGACTAACACAGGTCACGTGACTGATCTTCACACTGGCCAACTTTAATTCACTTCCTTTTCTGCCATCTCTCGTCAAGCTTTCGCGGTGGAAATCATCCATGGTTTCACCCAGTTTTTGCTATTATTCATCGACGAGTCAGAGAGAAACGTCGCTTCCCCAAGGAGGATGAGACCTAGGAGACATTTCCGAATGTTAGCACTCTACCAGATCTCACGCTGCGTGAAGACCATGCTATCCCTTGCAACCTAATGCTTACCCCTGCAATATTTAAAGAGATCCATCATCTTGGATGATGCCCTGTGATAAATGGACAAATGAACGCATATGCAGACTGCTTCGAATAAGCGTCTCCACTGCCTCAAAATGTCTCCGTATAGCAACCCAGGATCTGCGTGTCTTACTCGCGATTTCATATATAACATGACCCATAAGGCAAGGTGAACTCGTTTTTATGATATTCTACTCACTTCCAACTCCCTCCAAAATCTCTCTCATCCTCACCTTAGTACCTCAAAGCACAATTTTTTCGAAGAGCCATCAATATTCGACGCCAGATCTACGACTGTCTCATCGGCGGCAATGGCCGAGCTGGGCTTGCCGCCGCCTTTTTATTCGCCCGCGTTCGAAGAATAGTAATGGTTTTTGACTCCGGGAATACTGTAACGAAGGCATCAAAGAGATCGAATCTAGATAAACTGGTTTCGAGCTCGTCCATAATGACAAGATTTACAAAGGACGCAAGCTCATTCTGACGATGGGCTCAAAAGATATGTTCCCCGACATTGAAAAGTATAAAGAGAATTAGCCGTCTCACATGTATGCTCTGCTTCCATTATCATTCCAGCTAAGCGTCAAGCAAAGGCTAATTGGGCATAGAGATCACTGTCTCGGCTGTGATGGCTATGAACAAGCCGTTACCCCACTCGGTGTCCTCGGCTCTCCTTCCCCCGAATAAACTCGCCTGGCAGCCATCGCTCTCGCTATTGACAGTCGCGTGGCGATCTCCAGCAACATGGAATTATTCACAGCCACGCCGGTGCAAGACGCGCTCAAGAAATCAAACGCACTTGGCATCAAAGCAGACAAGAACGTTTAAAGACTCATCAAAAATGGCGAGAGTCACTTGCTGGGCGTTACCATCGAATTCGAAGAAAGGCCGAGAGTAACGCTCGGATCTATTGCCCATAAACCTCCAACGATCAATCGAGCGCAAAATCTCATTCAGTAGCATGGGATTAACACGGAGAATCCGACCAAAGGTGGCCATGTTGCTCTTGAGCACATGTTCGGCTAGACGAGCGTTCGTGGGTGCTTTGCTACTGGAGATACGAATACGATGATGAAACAGGTGACAGTTACCGTGGCAGATGGATAAAAAGCAAGTGCGGGTGCTGGTGTGCACTTGATCTCAGAGGAGATTGAGAAAGCTATTGATTTGCATGACGAAAAATAGTAACTCACTCATTGGGAAGTTATATTCGCAACAATCTTTTCTTCATATGGTCTTGCTCAACCCACTACATTCGATCTCCAACCATCATGTTTGCTCAGATTCATAACCAACTCTACAATGACATATCAGCCAGGAATCTCAAGTCCAGTTTTGAATCATTGACGTTTCGCAAGCCTTCCTAGCCAAGACGTTCGTTATGAGTGCTTTTTTAGCTTCTTTTTCTGAAAACCACTTCGTTCCTGAGGAAATGCAACATTCTCCAGCCACTGTCCACGGAAGATCTAATGCCATACACCTTGTAACACACGAAGCAATATCAAGAAAAGTACCGATGTTAAACCGGGGCCCATTGAGATAAAAAGACAAGCTTTGATCAGCGCCCGGGGTGCTGAAACGGCATGCGGAGAAAGAAAGGCGGGGTCTGTGGGGTCTGTCAATGCTGACTCGCCTAGTGACAGTAAAACAGCCTCGGTCAATTCTATTTCTCCTCCACAGGAACGCTGTGAAATACAATAAACACTAAAGTATCGTACCCTGCACGCCTCACGGGTAAACAGGCAATATAATTCAGCGCCGTCGTATAGGCGCATTTGGGGGGGCTGAATAGATTGCTCGAAACTCCTCACTCTTCCCTTGCGATTTCTTTTTTTTTTTCCGTCCTGCACTTCATCGTCATACACGCACAGCATTAGGGGGAAGCCAATTGAATAGGAATCATGGCTCGTAAGTTTGCACCTCCCATATCTAGTTCCACAACTCTCACTCATTTCCTTCAGTCTCCCTCCTTGCCGGCGCCGCCGGTACCGCCGCCATCGCCGCCTATCTCAACGCCCGCTTCCACATTTACCACGATCTCACAGCCGGCGGCCTCAATCCCAATACACCCTCCGCAGTCCGCTTCCTGAGCAACGCCATCGCCAAAAAACGCCTACTAACCTACCACATACTGGAAGACCAAGCACTTCGCATGCGGCCCTCGCATACCTTCCTTATCTTCGAGGGACGCGAGTACACGTACGCCGAGTTCTTCGGGTATGTGACGCGCGTGGGGAACTGGTTGCTGAAGGATCTGAGAGTGGCGCCTGGGGAGGTGGTGGCAATGAATGGGGGGAATAGCGCGGAGTATTTGATGTTGTGGTTTGCGCTGGATGGAATTGGGGCGGTGCCGAGTTTTATTAATTGTAACTTGACAGGAAAGAGCTTGATGCATTGTGTAAAGGTGGGCCGAGTTCTCCTGACTTTGTACTACGGAGGAGGTGGGATCGGTGGGAACATCGGATCGGTGGGGAGAGGTTGTGTTGTGTTGGATTGGGGGAAAGGGGGAATATGGTGCTGACGACGATGCAGTTATGCGAATGCAGATTCCTCATTGCCGACCGCGATGTTGAAGCAAACGTCTCACCCATTGCCTCGGAATTAGAGAGCCTAGGCGTAAGCAC